>JAVSBS010024698.1:0-14166 GCA_033124195.1 Coracias cyanogaster | reverse complement strand
TCTGACTCAAACCAGGACAGGCCTTGAGCAACCTGGTCTAGTGGGAGGTGTCCCTGCCCGTGGCAGGGTGGTTGGAACTAAATGATCTTTGAGGTCCCTTCCAACCCAAGCCATTCTAGGATTCTATGATTCGAACCTCTCCTGGGCTGCATGCAATTCAGGAATCCCCAGGCTGTTAACACTTGTCATGGTACATTAGCACTTTTTCTGGAACTCAGCTGGCTGTGTGAAACATTTTAAAACACTCCTACTGAACAATGTCTGAAAACCTATTATGCCTTACATTTTAATAAGCAAAATCAAATTGTTCTCTGACTTCAGGAGAAAGTAATGTAGAATTTTTAAAAAGGCGAGTAAATCTTATTAAGTAGATGGAAACTTTGAATTCTGTATTTCAAAAAGAGATCAATATAGTAAGACTTTAATCTCACTATATGTTTTTTGAAATGGAAATGTGATATACTACTTGTGTTTTCTCTCTTTTTGTTTCCCCATAACTCGTAAAGCTGTGTAAAACCAAGTCTGTTTAGTAACACTGTGGTAATTGTGACTGTTAGGTGTCATTTACTTTGAATGAAGAGCTTGCAAGCATCAATGATATTGGAGGAAAACCTGCTTCAGTCAGTGCACCAAGGGAACATCCATTTCTTTTGCAAAGTGTGGGAGGACAGACCTTAACAGTGTTTACAGAAAGTTCAGTAGGTAAGTCAGAATTAAAGTTGTTACAATTCCACTATACATGCTTTCAATAAACCGAATGCTGTAAAGGCCAGAAGACTCAGATTTTGGCTCTATTTTGTTGTTACCTACATACATAACACTGTTGTACTTTTTTTCATGTCTCATCTTTTCTTCATATGATTGAGCAACTAATTTAAGCTCTCCACAGAGGGTTATCACGTACGTTTCAGCTGCGGGTCTGCTGAAGATAACAGAGAGAGAGTGTGGAGTGCAGTACATTGTGTATTCCCCTGTAGGGTTTTCACTGGAAAAAATGTTTTTGTGCTGCCATATACTTCTCAGATGAGCTAATTTCTGGGCTTTTTTTTCCTCCTTGAATTGGTCTCTGCTGTGCATATAGTTTTATAAGAATGCTGATTCTTCCTCTATCCATTTGAACAATTCTGTTTTAGCAGTAAACACATCTGTTCACCACAATTCCGTCAAGTATATGTGGGGTTTAAGTGTATTAAAGGTTAGTAAGGTCATAATACCAAACAGTGAAGCAGTACGGTTATCATTTTTCTCACTGGATTTCAGTTATTTGGCTTGCCTTAAGTTCAGCTCAGTAGCTGGATGAGTGATGAGGTGATTCAAGATTGTATGTCCTAAATTACATTTTAGACTTCAAGGACAGGGTAGTGTTATACTGTACAAGAAGTTCAGTAGACTGCCTTGTGTGTAACTCCTGTGTGCTGTAACGTTTTCAACTGAAATTACGTGGTCATATTCTGGATGTTGAAGACAGAGAAGGAAGGTATCTGCAGAGCATATCCAAGCATCTGCTGAAGCTGTCTGAGTTGCAGACACTTAGGTTTTGGTGTCCCAGCAGGCAAGTAATAGTAATATTTTTTGATACCTCTGCCTTCTGTAGGGCTGAAAACTACAGCGTGACCACCTTCTGATGTTTTGATGTTCATAGGCTAGCAGGTAATTGCTATGATGACAGTGTGATGCTTTATCAAATAAGTGAGAGAAGGAGAATTGTAACTCACAGGATAGAGTTAGAATAGTTAATGAACTTGACTACCTCTTTTTTGAAATTTATTTTAATGATTTACTGTCTGAGCGTTGAGATACTAAGGTACAAGAAGCTTGTCTGTCCCAGTTGTGTTTAGAAATACAAACTCTTATGCTACAACTCAGGCACTTTTCATTTGTTATCCCTTTCTCCAAAACTAACGTAATTGTGTTACTGGTTTTTCACTTAAAAAAAAAAAAAATTGTATTTTCATGTGTGTGACTTGCAACACTTAAAAATAATGGGTTTATAATTTTAGATTACAAATGTAGAAAGAGATAGGGAGCAAGTTTTTAAGAGTGTTTCAAGCATTTTACAAGTACCTCATCCTTTTTTTTTATTTCTCTGTTACTTAAATCAGAATGCTTGACAGAAGAAGATGGGTTTAGCGTATACATTCAGTGGCTTTGCGTGGTTGCTGCAAATCCCATGGCATTTCGCTTCTCAAGACACATTTTTATACAAGATACTGCTTCAAAAACCTCTGATGTAACTTAAGTTGCAGTGAGAGCAGTTGCTTAACTTGGGTGTGGAGTATTTGTCATCAGAGTGAAAGTCATTGGAATGCAATAGCTAGAAGATGCCCATTTATTTCTGTTTTACCATCTGTATTACCAGTGTCTCGAAACCTTTAGGTGCTTAGATGCTGTCCAATTTTTATTTAATCAATTAAAATTTTTGCCTTTCTTAGCAACTAGAAAACGGTATTCAAGCACCATGCATCTATCAAGTAGAAGTTATTATATTAATCAGGAGCAAAGGGTAGTTACATGTTTGGAATGAAGCACTGAATAAGCATAGACCCTGTCAAAATAGTTTTTGCTTGAGATTAGCAAGCATAACATGCAGTCAGTGAGTTTTCATGAAACTCGCTTAAGTGCAAAATGGCTAAAATGTGTTGCTGTTGTATTAAGGCTAGTGTTGGCAGTACAATCAAAAATGAACTTTAATGTGCTTTTCTTGTGTGACTTTTTTTCAGTTGTTGTAGTGGGTCTGGCTGAGCTGTTTTTCCATACATTTGTGCTGGGAGCTAAAAGGGTGTTGATAACACACCCGTGTTGTGACTACTGCTGAGCAGTGCTCGCACAGCACCAAGGCTCTTCTCAACATTCACCCCCGCAGTGGGACGGGGGGGGCGAGATCTTGGGAGGGGCCATGACCAGGACAGCTGACTCGAACTGACCAAAGGGATATTCCATACCATATGACATCAGCTCAGCTATAAAGCTAGGGAGAAGGAGGAGGAGGGGGGGGCCGTTCCATTGTCCTCCAGAGCAACCACTACGTGTCTTGGAGCCCTGCTTCCCCGGAAGTGGCCAAACATTGCCTACTGATGAGAAGTAGAGAATAAAACTTTGTTTTGCTTTGCTTCCATGCAGAGATTTGCTTAGCTTTTGCTTCTATTATTATTAAACTGCTTTTTGTTTCTCCTCTTATTTTCCTCCCCTTTCTTTTTGCTCTGCTGAGGAGGGAGAGGGGAAAAAAAAGGGGGGGGTGATAGAGTGGCTTGGTGGGCACCTGGCGCTCAGCCAAGGTTAACCCACCACAGCTGTACATTAAGGTTCAGATTCTCAATGGAAAACGAGGCATTCATGTGCCTTTTCAAGTGTCTAAATTTGATACAGGGAAACACTAGAAATAAGGACACTCAGTCTTGATCCTAAAAGCACAGAAAATTGAAATTTCCATAGTTGGATGTATAAATCTGCCTAAGTCTTCGCACTGTTATGCTGTATTGGTTCCCTTCCTTCAGCCTTTCCTTTAGGCCCTTCTGGGAGTCACAAAACATTACTTGCTTCTATGAAAGGTGGGAAAAGCCAGCTAAGTCTCTACACCCCTTCATGCACACATACAGGAGGAGGAATTTTTTCTACCTTTTCCCCTCCCCTCATAGCTTTTCTGTTAAGTTAGTCTTGTACGATGCAGGCTGCCTTGTTGCAGAGCATGCTCCTGTGTCAGAATGTAGATGAAGATGCATGTATAGACGAGTGGTTAGGAAACTCAGGTAGAAGAAATATGGGTTCCCTCTCTGGGTGAATGATTGTTTGCTCTATGTAAAGTGAAACAGCTTAACAAGAAGACCAAGAGCTCCTAGCTTCAGAATAGCTGTTGTTTGTTGATGAAGGCATTGTTCATGCAGGTAGGAGGCATGGATTACTGCCCCTCAGGCAGAGATGGAGGGAACTTAATGCAAGCGCCACTAATGCTCCAATCACTCAGAAGCTGGTCGCAAAGCATATTGAGACATTCAAGTATCTAGCCAAAGATAATACCTATGAGAGGAGAAGAGACACTGCCAAGGTCTAAGACTTTCTGTTTTTCTGATAAATGGGGTTGAAATCATTACCTCTAGAAGAAGCTGCTGGGTTAAAACTCACAGATGACAGACAATGTCAGTCTTCCTAAGTACACAATTATTCTGGAATTTAATGCTGACCTCCTTTTTAAATTTTCCCTCTTTTAAGAAACATATTGGTTTAGACCCTCTTCATCTCTACCTTAAACTTGACATTTTTAATAGATCTTAAATATTCACACTGAAGAAAAACTTCTTCTCATAGAATACACCCCAGTTATGTCTTCTAGTTCACCTCCTCTTACTTTATTTTCCACAAAGCAGGGCTGTAAACTTGGATAGCCTTACACCTTGTTTTCTCCAGGAGCATGTTGGTTTACAGCAGGTATACCAAAAACTGAGAGGGGAATCATGGGAAACTCGAATTTGTTATTTATTTATAAACTTGACATTACACATCATGCAAAATTAAAATCTTCAGCTTGTTCTTGCCCCAGTTATTTTAAGAACAGTCTCTTCAGAGCTTTAACAGCCCTTTGTAATAGGTGGCACAAATATGTGCACTTTCCAGCTGTTGAAATATGTTCATTTTTGGCTGTGGCCTTCATTCTATTTATCAGTTCTTTCTAATAGAGAGGAAGTCACCACCTCTAGCTGGTTGAGCTTCAGAGGAACCACTGTGTGCAGTACTGGTTCACATCTGAAGTATGGGCAGACATGGGAAGTTCAGGCCAGGATGGGAGCAGAACTAAAGCACCCTAAGGCACAGTTTTGTGTTTTACAGCCCAGCCATCTCCAATCTTATATTTTGTATTGTTAAGTGTAGGGCAGCCCTGGTTCAGGCAATGGGAGGTGTCACGTCCAGAGGAAGCAAGAAGTGAAGTAAGGATGGAACTACCGGAAGAATATTTGACTCTGGTAGGAGAGCGGTTTCCTGTTTTATAACTACAGTATTAAAAGTGCTGACTTAGCAAACTGCCATAATTTAGTTTCTACTAAATTGACCTTCCTTTTGGACTTTGCCAGGAGGCTTCATTCATTAAAGCTCATTGAGTTATTAGAGATATCTGGCTGAAAATTACTATAGGAGTACAAGATATTCATGGCAGGGTGAATCATAACTTCAAAAGTGAACCTTAGTAACTGAGATTAAGTTGATTCAGATTTCAGCCCAATTCTCCTGACTCATAAGTGTGTATGTCAAACTTCTGTGTTGGAGGGACTACACATATCTTGCAAAACCTTTTCCTGTTTAAATCTAAGGATATTTCTCATACCTAAATCATTTTCTCTTCCTACTTAAAGTAAGTTTTTATTTCAGTAGTTTATCATAAACTGAACAGAATGACTTGTACTTTCTTCGATCATTAGACTCAAAGATTGTCCACAAGAATGATTACTTTTAAGCTTTCATAAACATTTACTGTAACATCTCACTTAAAAGTATCAAAGCATTCTATTATATCACTGCACATAGCTCCTCTCTTTTACTAAATCAAGTGTGTCATCTCATGCTGCTGCCACCTTAGAGACACAAGAGACAGTGCTTTGGAATTGTCAAGGGGCACCAGAATGTGGCCATTATATTTTATACAGGATGTTAAATGATTAATATTTGTAAATTAATGCATTTAAATTATATGTGCGTGAGACACTCCAAGCCTTGCAAATATATCCAAGAGACTCATTTGAAAAAAATGCACCTGACAACTTATTTTTTCCTATTGGAGACTGGGCTGGTCGGGTGAAAAAAAAAAACAGTGGTGTGTAAGAATTTTAATATACAAGGCACAGTGCATTTCTGGGCAATTATAACATGCCTAGGAAGGTGTTGCAAGGCATAAGGCGGAAAGGCCAAATGACTTTACCCACTTGAGAAATGCAATAATTCCCTAGAAATGCACTGCCTGCAGTATATTACTACTGTTATGAAATAGAATTCATGAATAGAAAGAAGGAAAATGGTGAGGAGGAGGATAGGCCTGTTTGTGCATGTACTGGCTAGTATTAAAGTGAGTATGACATCAGTCACAGCCAATCAAACAGGTTCAGTAATGTCCAAAGTACTCCAGACATTTCATAATTAAGTAATGAGACATGACAAGGCATGAATTGTGTTGTATTAATTCCCGCCAAGTGTGTTGTTGTAAGGCAAGAGAATGAAGGTTGGGTGCCATCGGTCCAACCAACTGTGAATTAATCCTTTCCCATTCTCACAATGGAAGCTCTTATTGTGGTTTTATAAAATGTTAATTTTAAAAATATTTATACTGTTAATTAAGTGATGAGTTTCTAAGCTGTGATGGCAATCAGCACAATTCTTTCCATAATTCTGAGGAGTGAATTGTGCTACTCCCTACTCAGATCCTCCACAGTCAATCAAACCAGCTGTTTTCTATTGTCCGTTTGCTTATGTATTCTAATATCCTGCCTCCTAATGCCTACTCTCATATCTGCATTCATTTGCATATAAGAAGCATCTAGATATGCCAGTAATGGTTAGTGAAGTCCTTTGAGCATATAAAGTGCTATGGAAGTGCTAAATATGGCTTTTGTTTACTATTCAAAGAAAACACTAATCGGGGGAGAGGGCTATTGTGCACGTCCCTTGTCAGTCAGGACTTTGTTCAGTTCACTCTGATTGGGAGTAGCATTTTTTAACACTAAAACTAAAGCTTTTGGTTTTCATGCCTTTGCAAAATTAGGGCATCCATTTTTCTTTATGTTACTAAGTGACTCCTAGTCAGACCCCACTTACTTAAAATATCAGTTTTCTATAGTATTCTCTATAGTACTCTACACTGCTCTCTAATTGTGTGGACTGTTTTCTTTGGTGATCTGAAACTGACTCAGTGACCTAGTGGTGGTGCTTTACAGGATGTTACTGTGACCTCCCAAATGCCATGCCATGAACTTTCAGGCATGGACATGTCAGAGATTACTGACATGGATATGTCAGAGATTACTGACAGTGACAAAACCCTGAAACCTCACTTCTGCAAAGAAATTGCAGAGACGAGTGCCAAGATTTTTGTTTTGTAGATCCATATGAAGATAAAAATACCTAGGCAATGTCACTGGAACAGGTGTGAAAATCCTGCACTGCCTAGCAGACATAGATGACATGCTTTTCCAACTCTAATATCAGTTATTTAATTTCATGAGCAAAGAAATGAAAGTTTTTTGGTGAACATTTAGCAAATGCACTATTTCAAAATGTTAACAGTAATCACACTTCTACATTGAGCCCTTTGTACATTTAACTTGTCTCTGATAGTCATTTTTGGAGAGAGCAATTCTTTAACTGCATGTAATAACCCAAACACATAATTGAAACTGGAAACAACAAAAGGTATTGTCTATATTTGAAACTGCCAGTGTAATTGCAGGTAGAAAAACTGTAATTACCTGGACTGGAGTAGTTATTTATTATTGACACCATCATAGGATTTGAGCCAAGTAATTTATGAATAAAGTTCCTGCAAAGAGAAGAAATATCTTTCTTATTGTTGTATACTGCATTCACACATCTGATGTTCAGTACTTGGCTCCTAGCATCTTATAAAGTCTAGATTTATTTGTACCTAAAAAGAAAAATGTTTTCTTCTCACCTAGACACGTTATAACTTTATTTCCAAGGATTATTCAATTTTTGCAAGTGCTTCTTTCTGAATCATGTTGAGAACCGTCCTTGGAGTAAGGGGCACAGCAGTGGTCAGGTAGATGCTCGGTAGTATGTCATATTGAAAATTATATATTATAGTGCCTATAAATGTACAATATAAATGGTCCATATGCAACCTGAAAGAGATATATATGATTATTTCTTAATATTTGGGTGTCTCGAACCTTCTCAGCATCTGAGTGATACCTGTTAGTCTGACTCTCTGCTGTGCTTTTTTAGTATGCACTTTGCAACAAAGACTTGAGCACACTGTCAGTGTAGGGTCATTCTGGTCCAAATCTTTTATCTTCCATCATTTACACTTTTGGGCAAACAAAGTCAAGCTGGTGTCTTAGAATCTGGAATAGTGGGTACAATTTATATTTTAACTGTGAATTATTTTATGTGTGGCATAAAGATACTTTTTAGTAACAAAGATGGTGTAAATTATCTAAACAAAGTAGAATAAATAGAATTAAGAAATTTGTAAATATGCATGAGCCCACAAGTAGTTCCAGACTAATATATTCTTACAATATATACTTTGGTTTCCTCTACGGGCTTCCTAAGCTTTCACATTTCCCTTACTTTGGTTTTCAGCAGGTTTTCTGGCAAGGTGCAAATGACTGTTAAGAAAAATAATACCACTTTTTTTTTAAAAGGTAGATTTGCACTAAGCTGATTGGTTATCAAAGTGCCAAAACCAATATCTTATTTGGCTTACTATCAAGTGCTTTATAACTTATTTTGTTTATCTCCCCCCACCCCTCCTCTCCCCCTCCCGCCCTCCAACCCCCCACCCCCCCCCCTCCGAAACGTAGGCTTAGAAACATTTTTACACTCTTGGTTTCAGCTCCTAAAGGTGATTCAAAAGCTTAAACATAGGTGTCTAATACCATTTAGATGCCTTAGGATATCCTGCCTGGCACCCAGCTGCTGCTTCAGAAGGGCTCTGGTCTCCCACAGATCTTGTGTTATCTCTGCCAGTCTCATGTGGATGCTGAGAATACCCCAGAATATTTAAAATTGTGCTAAATGACTATGCTTAGGCACCTGCACTAGTCCCTCCTTGTGTTCCCTGCTCACAGCCAGTATTCCTGGAGCAAGCAGCATAGGTTTGTGTTCGTGGTTCTGTATTTCTAAATGCCCCACCTAGGGGCAATTGGTGACTCTTCAGGAGCATTTGACAGCCCATTGTCTTGCCATGAATATTTGCACCATTCTACCTATTGTACAATAACATAAGAAGCTTCATATTCTCATTTCTTAAACAATCAAAACATAGTTGTGGATTAATTTTAATGCACATATTTTTTCCATTTGAATACATCGTGATTAAAAGTTCATGACCTTGATTATATTATGCAATTTGAGAAATCGCCAACAATGACCATGGTGATTAAATATTCCACTTTGTAATTATTTTGTAACTTTTGTTCTGCTCTTTGCTCACTCCAAAAATTATCATAAAATTTTGAAAGATGTCCTCAGTGCAGAATATGTCCATAAAATATTAAATATTCAATTTTCCTCTATCATGGCTTGAAAAATTCATAATTACATGATGATCCACATAATAACTCATTCTGAAAAGTCATATATGGCACTCCCCCTGTGACTGAGTTAATAATTTACTGCTGTGTGGGATTTTCACTCTGCACTGTTAGTCTTGGGAACATTTATTAAGCAAATGTTCATTTGCAAAGATCAGAATGTGAATGAAGAGGGTAAGAATTTAATGAGGAGTGACAGACAGGTGAACTGATTCCATATAGTTCTTTACTACAGGAGAAAGCAGATAGCTTTATCTTTCATAGCCTCGATAGACACATGAAATGAAATATAGAAGACAGAGGGCAAAAGGAAAAAAAAGTAGTTTCCTAGAAGGGCCAATGGAAGGATAAATCAGAGGAACTCATGAACATGATTCAGACCAGTTGAAATGGTTTTTCGTATTCTGTACCTTTGGACTTATATACCGGTGATACTGAGACTATTTTTGAGGTCTTGGCCCATTATTTTAAGAGTAGTTTCAGCATTAAAGAAAAAAAGAAATCAAGTCCAAGAGTACAGCATCAGCTTATCTGACAGCAAGATACTCCTGGAGAAGCAAGACAATTTTTACAATTTTTATTTCAAAATATGTTGCATTTTATGGTTACGCTTTATATTTTTCAGATGTAAGAAACACAAACAATATAATGCAGGAACTAGTATCACAACTTAACCTTTTTTTCAGTCGATAATGAAAAGATTTGCTACACCTTAACTGTGTCACTACTTTAAATGATTTTTAATCAAACATAAGTTGAATAATATTGATCTAGTTGTTTATTTTTTTTGTCAAAGAATTTCAAGAAAAAAATGAAATAACACAGGAAGATTTTATAACTGATTCAGACTTCAGTTTTGCAAAATATCAAGCATGTTGTTCCTGATACATCAAAAAGCTAGAACACTTATTCAAGGCTTTTGAAATAATCTCTTGTTTAAGGGTAGGTGAGTACAAACTTAGTTGTTTTACTGACAAAGGGACACTTCATAAAACATGCCATAACTTCAATAAGACCAAACAAGTCTTTCTCAATCTATTGCCACTGGGATATGTAAGGATATTTATTCCATACAGCTATATCTTCCAATGATATCTATTTACAAGGTCCTAAATGTTAGGATTTATACCTTGCTATACACAAAAAAGACATTGTCTTATATATCTTAACTGAAATTGGTCAAAACTGGAATTTCCAGTTGATTTACTTTATGAATTTACTCTTATCCCAATATGGATGTTTTTCAATAGAGTTTTCTTCTGCATTTAAGTTTAAATTAGGGTGGTGAGACTTGGAAACAGGTTGCGCAGGCTGTAGATGACCCAACACTGAATGTGTTCAAGATTAGGTTGGATGGGACTTTGAGCAACCTGGTCTAGTGGAAGGTGTCCCTGGACATGGCCTGGGGGGAGGCGGGGGCGTGGCATGTGGAACTAGGTGATCTTTAAGGTTCCTTCCAACTAAAACCATTCTGTGAAATTTCCTAAAATATTTTTTGTCTCCAGAAAACTGAAATATCATTTGTGAAAACTGCAACATTTATTTCTGAGATCATTGACAAGATGAAAACAATTCTCACGAAGATGAGAATTACTCTTTTGGTATGTTATGCTTCTCTTTTAATTTCTCTTTGCTTGTGGTGGATGATTATGTAATCAATGATACATAATATATCTCTTTTTTTAAACAGAAAATAGTACATCAAGGGAGATATGGGGACAAAACAATTTTCTGAAAAAGGCACAAAAAAGATTTTTTTTAAAACAAGTTATATATTCTGAAAGATAACTTTCAAAACAGTTTATGTCAGCATCATTTTCCTGGCTATATATTTCCCTGGATATAAAGCTTTCAACTGAGGATGACCGAATTTGTTTTGGCATTTGATTTGATTATAGCTTTTAATTTTCAAAGGTCAATCTATGGATATATTGGAAATAAGACAGAGGCTTTGGCCTAAATTTCTGATCCTTTATTAGTGGGTAATTACCTGAAAAACTTAAAAATGGACAGGCAGCCACAGGAAATATTTTGTGGAGTCACTCAGTGCAATGACTCTCACCTACACTTACAAACGTAGGCACTTTAAGAGAAATTAAGAAGTGTTTACTTCTCTTAATAGGTTAGGCAAGAAGCTGACAATGATAAGCATTGGTAGAGACTCTTGCACGATTTATATCAACATAGAATTTAATTAGTCCAATCTCAGTGACCAGAGCATAGAAAATAGGACAGTTTGAATAGCACGTCAAAGGGGGTGTCTGTGAAATGCATATCCTTGATTTGTCCTGCAAAGGTATGTAATAGGAGGAAGTAGTGAAGGTGACTGACTGATGCAGCAGTAAAGATGTCTGGGAGAAGGAACATAAATGATTGCAAAAACTGGCAGAGGTAAATTTCTCATGGAAATTACTTCCATGAGATTTCTTTATTACTTAATTACTTGTCTAGATATTGAACCATGTGTTTTCAGATTATTCCTAGCTTTTTCAAGGGTCAATTTGAAAGGATCTTATTTAACAACTTCATTTTTGACACAGCTCTGAAAATAAGAGACTATGGACAAGGCTGTTTTTAACACAAATTTTTGGGATATATTTAAAAAGTGTTAACTGGGATATCATAAAGGGAGAATGAGGTAACACCAAGAATTGAAGAAAAAATTTGGATTAAACACATAGACTCAAGACATATAAAGATAATTTTTCCTAGAGCTTATTGGTTAGGTATGACAGAGATGGGAAAGTCTATTCACTGATTGCAAGAAAAGAAACTCATTCGCCCAAAGACAGATGTGTGCCATTATAGTCAACTGGGAGAAATAGGCAGTGCTTTTATGGCATAGTGCATTTTATTCTGAAATAGATATTTGGCAAGATTAGTGATTCCTTAGTGCCTGTTTCTCTAAATCGACCATAATGGAACCCTGGGTTGAGTACTTAGATATATCTATGTGAGATTAATTCCATCTGAGGGAACTAGGAGTTGCAAAGCTGATGTGGCCATGAAAATAAAATGCAGTCCTTGGGTAAGTCTGTTGTGGTATTCCTTCATAAAGAAAAAAACAGTGACAATGGCTTTGTACAAAAGGGAAGTAAAAGTTTGTCTGCAGTAGCCTGGATTGCTTCGATTGTTCACTTTTTGGAAAGAGTAAGTTCAAAGCGGAAGAGGTGTAGCAAAGAGTTACTATGACAGATGAATAGGGAGTCTACTCTATGTTAATTTTAGGGTGCATTAGATGTTGACAAACACCTTCTAAATGAAAGTACATTTAAAAAAAAAGTATCATTACTGTGATTTCAACAAAGAAAAAGTGGTTGAGAAAGGAGTTAAGAATGCCAGCCCTGGTTAAGGGGGACAAGTTTCTACCCCCACTCCTTTAAGTAAGGTCTCAGTGAGACATGACTGGTGGTAACACCAATTCCTTCACCTTACCCCAAGGTCCAGCTCTCATTGTAGTTGCCACATGTCTTAAAAGCAGCAATATTCCATGCATCAAGATCCATAGTACTTCCCAACCAGAGAATCCTAACCTCTCCTATGCTGGAGTCCCTCCCTTACCAGCCAGAGCTCATCCATATTTATCCCATTATCAGCATTACGACAGATAATAGCTTGTACCGAATTTGTACTCCTAAAATATTTCATAGAGATAGAAAATAATAATGGATACATGAAGAGATAAACATATGGGTGCAAAAGAATAGTGAGTAGAAGCTTTAAAAAAAGTATTGTCTGATGTCATGAATACCTAGTAACAAGACTCAGTGATCCAGGAGTCCTCATCCAGCTCTATTTCTTTATTATTTGTTTTAAAATTAACCCTTACATACACATATTTTTAATTATTGCTGAAACAGACAAGGTTGTTATAAGAAACTGTGACTAAAGGAAACCACCAATATTTGTAAAACGTAATTTAAGTTTCTGATAGCTTTGACGAGTAAACATTAAAAAAAAGTATGTTGAGTTTTATGCAACTGATTTGAAGACTTATCTTACTTGTTTGAGGAGACATCTCCAGACAAAGTCTTCTTCATTAGGTCCCTTTTCCTCAGCTGTTTGTAGCTATGAAGAAGGTTAAATCTAGCTGAGTTTTGTGATTTACATATTTTGAAATAATTCTGATTATTTGCTTTAGGTCTATTTTCAACAGAATTTTACTGAAAGGGTATTACTTTTTTTATGCACAAAATAGGGATGGGAAAGAAGAAAAACTTGGGTTTTATCTGGAAACTTTGTCATAGGTACTTTATGTGAAGTAGAGCAAGGACTTCTTTCTTTTTCAGACTGGGAGCAATAATAACTACCAACCTCTGTGTGAGTTCTGAGCTCTAGCTTATACTATATGAACAACATTATTCAGACTAGCTAGGCATCGTGTCTCCAAAATTGTATCATCCAATGATGGGCATATTCAGTCTTTTGCCACAAGGCCAGGGATTCAGCTCTGGTTTAAGGTATCTGAGTTGAGGTGTTTTTGTGAAGATCTCTATCTGCAAGCTAAGTGGCCAACACACATCATAGCCAAACGACATTCAAAGCTTGATTCAGTTGCCTGAACACAGATATTTACAGATGGTGCAATTAGGAGGCAGGTCTATGGCAGACTTGTAACTTTCTTGAGTAGAAACTGAAGACCTTGCCCTGGGGCATTTCAGATGACAGCATGTCCTTGTATGCGGCCAGCAGAACTCACCCCTATTGTGCTGGTTCGGCCATCATTTTATGCTGCCATCAGTTGCCTGGTCACACAGGGCAACACTAAACTCTGCAACATCCCCTCAGAAGTCTTCTTTCAGACAGTCCTGCCATAGATTCCTGCAGGCCCAGGTCCTCCACTGCCCACTGTGGTGCCAGCATCACCTGCTGGACACAACAGACAGAGATGGCTCCCTCAGTGGCCCTTCAC
>JAVSBS010024697.1:37176-50614 GCA_033124195.1 Coracias cyanogaster | reverse complement strand
TTTTTGCCCTTCTTCCTTCTCATCGATCCTTCCACTGGCCTTCCCTTCTCAGACCATCTCGTGCCTTTGATCCTGATTCATGTGCTCCTGAACCCAGCTCCTGAACCTAGTTCCTGAACCCCGTTCCCATCAGCTGCTGAGCCCAGTCTGGGACTTCGCCAGTACCTGCTCCACAGCCTCAGTGGTGATGGTGACGTAATTCCCATCAGTGGAGGCTGGGTTTGATACTGGTTTTGTACATATTTGTATATATCCCATTTGATCATTATTATCTTCATTAAAGCTGTTTTAGTTCTCTTTTCTAGTCCAGAAGCCTCTCTCTCATTCCCTTCCTCTCCCATTTGAGAGGGGAGGGGGCCAGCAGTGATCCGTCAGTCTCTCTCCCTTATCCTCTTTCTCTTCCTCTATTTGGGGGGGAAAGAGGGGTTAACAGAGAGCGTCTGTTGTAGGTCTGGTGGATTGAACCTAAACCTCAACAATGGCACAAAAGAAAGAAAATTTACTTTGCCAAGGAGATACTTGAATAAGTTTTCCCTGGTAAAAATTTTCTGTCAGAAAAATGTTTTGGGAGCTATTACTAATTGCAGGACACCTCTAGAAAGTAATGCACGGGTTGCCCAGGGAGGTTGTAGATGCTCCATCACTGGAGGTGTTCAACACCAGGTTGGATGGGGCCTTGAGCAACCTGGTCTAGTGGGAGGTGTCCCTGCCATGGCAGGGGGGTTGGAACCAGACAATATCTAAGGTCCCTTCCAACCCAAACCATTCTGATTCTATGACATATGAAAACGCTATTTAATAACATTTGGACCAACTGGCTTCTGCTTTTTGCAAAAATTAAAAGGTAATGTTTTCATGAGAACCACTCTTGAACATTTCCCACCACTTTTCCCACTGGATTCCTAGGTCATTGTGTCACGGTAAATGGAGTCCTACGTCAGGATGTGAAGGCTGCTGATCTATCATACATTAATGTGATGGACAACACATTTCCATGAAGCACCTCTTTTACAACCTAATGAAATTTTAATTTAAAAACAACATTAGATACCAATAACTAAGACTTTAAAACACAATTGTCAAAAGAACCATTGGTCTAAGCTGTGTTCAGTTGAGTTTCCAAGCCCCCGCACAAGGTTCTCTTAGTATACTGTGCTTTCATCAACTACAGACAACAAAAAGCAACCAAGGAGTAACCAAGAGGACAAAACAGTCACAAAAAAGAAATTGAGTCACTTGGTAAACTAGGAAGTTCAAACAAAATGTGTTCTCGTATAGTTCTTCAGGCTTAGTCAAGCATGGATGTAGTGAAGTGCTTCAGGAGTAACAGAAGCCCACAGGAAGAACCGTTGGAGCTTGGAGGTGGAGAACAAGAACTCTCACAGGTTGTCCTGTGCTTTAAGTACCAGTGGTGATATGGATGTCCATCAAAGGCATTATCTCCCAGAAAGCATCAACTACTGGTGGGGCCAGTCTCTTGTCAGTGGTGCCCAAGTGACAGAACAAGCGGCAACAGGCACCAACCAGAACTCAAGAGGTTCCATCTTAACAGCAGGAGAAAATTCTTTGCTGTGAGGGTGCCAGAGCCTGGCCCAGGCTGCCCAGGGAGGTTGTGGAGTCTCCTTCTCTGGAGAGATTCCAAACGTGCCTGGACACAATCCTGGGCAGCCTGCTCTGGGTGACCTTGCTGGAGCAAGTACATCAGACAAAATGATCTCCAGAGGTCACTTCCAACCCCAACCATTCTGTGACTGATACTTGTGAAGGTTCTGCTTCTTCCTCCACTCCTCATGTTAATAAAAGAGCACAGTTTTTTCCCCACTATTTTTTCCTCCCAGAAACCTGCTCAGTTTTGTCTATTTTACTTCACGAAGCAGAAAGGAATCAACAGAGGAACCTCACAGCCCTAAGTACACACCAGGGAATATCACTCAGTGCAGGAACAGGCCTGAATGGCTCTGGTATTTTCGCATTTGGATCCGGAGGTTTCTTGGATACAGCTCTTCCCCCTCCCCCAAGTAGCTGTGCCAACAAGGCTTAAGGGAGTAACACTCAAAGTTACACATCAAGCTTCAGTGGGTCTGCTGACTTATCCTACAGGAATTCCTACACTGGGAAAGGCAGAAAATTCAGTTCAGACTGTGGATGACAAGATTTCAGTGGCTATTCGCTCTGTGCAGGTAAGAAATTAACTCTCCCAAGTCAAAGAGGTGCCATATTCATACAGTTGCTACAGGAAACAACAGAAACTGGATAAAAGCCATGAAGAAAGTCTCCCTCCAGGCTCTAATGGTGAGGCTGCAGCTCTGCCCTGGGAGAAGAACATTCCCCAGCGCTGGCGGACAGAAATGTGGGTTTCATATTCCGTTAAAAAATACTGAAAGATTATTAAAATGCTACGCAATGCAGCTGATAGAATAGAATGAAGCTACCTCAAACTTACAGACACACTTTTGAGTAATGCACATGGACCACCTTGAGCCTCCGGGATCACTTCATAGAATCATAGAACAGTTAGGGCTGGAAGGGACTGCAAAGATCATCTAGTTCCAACCCGCCTTCCATGGGCATGGACACCTTCCACTAGACCAGCTTGCTCAAAGCTCCGTCCAACGTGGTCTTCAACACCTCTAGGGACGGAGCATCCACAACCTTCCTGGGCAACTTGTTCCTGTGTCTCACCAACCTCAGAGTAAAGAATTTCCTCCTCATTTCCAGTCTAAATCTCCCCTCTTCCAGTTTGAATCCATTACCCCTCATCCTATCATTACAGACCTTTTTACAAAGTCCTTCCTCAGCCTTCTTGTAGGCCCCATCCAGATACTGGAAGGCCGCAATGAGGTGTCCCTGGAGCCTTCTCTTCTCTAAACTGAACAACCGCAACTCTCTCAGCCTGTCCTTGTAGGAGACTGAGACTTCACACTGCCAGTGTGAGCCCAGTTGGATGTGGCTTCTAAAAAGATCTAGAACAGTACAAGAAAAGATACTGAAAATCTCAGAATAAGGATTATCTAGAGAAAATTCAGAAATCTAAAGAGCTTTTTAATGCAATTTTTTGGTCTACCTTTTAAATTAGACAGCAATGAGAAAGCCGACACTGCAGAGGTGCAATGAGCTCATTTCACTCTGAATTTTTTCCTAATGTTTTCTACAAAAAAAGTTGAAAATACAATAAACACTCAGAGAGATTTCAAAGTGATTTGCTGCCTTCCAAATTTACTGCTATCAAATCCATCCAAATATAGCAACTATTCATCTCATTGCCTGGGACAGAAATTTCTCCATAGTATTCTCATTTACTACAGGCGGAAGCTTCTCTGCAGAGGGATTACGGAACCATGGCCAAGTTTCTTCAAAAGATAAGGCTGAAAAAAAAAAAAGTTTCTGTATGTGTGCTAATTACCAACTAAACCCTTCCTCACATGATCTGGAGTACAGAAGTCAAAGCTCTTCATTCCCTAAAAGATAAAATATGCCTGATTCTTAAAAATGTATCTTCCCCACACCCTCCCGAAAGGTAATTTCAGGTATTTTTTAAATTCCTGCTTGATTACAAAAGTCATTTATTTCAGCCACAAAGCAAAAACAAGACAAATGTCTTAAATATTACAGAAATACTCCAGATGGAGATATACCACAGCAATAAATCTAATACAATCCTCAAAGGAAGAAGCAAATCATTGAAGTTCATCGGTTAACAAAACCGGCTCCTGACCAGGCAACCTCCAGCTGCTTCTTGTTTGTCCCCAAGTCGAGAGGACCCACCCTTAAAGTCTACCATCTCTTCCTGCTCTCCTCAAGACCACAGTAACTTTTTGTATCCTTTGGGCTGAAAAAAACACAACCCCACAACATTCTGTTCAGACTGAATGAACTAATAGAAAGTTGCCTGCTGGATTTTCAAGGCAGGTACCTCAAGTTTTGTTGACTGAGACCACGGGACTCAGCTGGCTGCTGAGTCAGAAGGAAGACTTTGCTTCACCCTGACTTTATTTTTTTCCATCCCAAACCTGTGGAATGGTTGTGTTTGCCAAGATGCAGTTGTTTTGCCACGTGGGATTTCCCAATTGATCCGACTCACATTCAATGGTAACAGGGCAGCATTTACTGAGCTCTCCAGCACCTTCTCCGATCCCCACAGACGTCGCTCTTCCCATGTCACCCTCCTGCTCTGTTAGTACTAAAACGTTGCAATAAAGCAATATATTTTTGAAAGAAAAGTGTTCTGCCTAGCACTTTTCTTCTTTTTTTTTTTTTTACTACGAGTGGAGCAATTTGATTTCCGAGAAAGTTGTCTGCAATCTACTAAAGCACATCTCACCTCTTCCCAACTGGCCAGTGCAGGTACTTCATAAATAAGTACTTGTACCGGGTTCTGCCTCTAGAAACCTCACACTATTTTATGAAGTAAAGGAAGGAAATTTATTGGAATTTTACTGCTGAAGCAAAAGCGGCATTAATTGCCAAAGGATTCTGTTTAAAAAAAAAAAAAAAAATCAAGAATCTAGTTCCCATTCTATAAAAAAGACTCATTTTACACTGGGTAAAATTCACTCAATTTCTCTAATTTGTTGTGAGGGAACTACTATCACCTTTCCAGTCTTCCCAGTACAAGGACAAACCAGTTAACACTTGCAAAGCACTGCACAACATGGTAAAGAACAGCAAAGAAAAATCAGCCACAGAACAAGTTTGTGAGACATGGAATCATTTGGGTTGGAAAAGACCCTGAAGAACATGGAGTTCAACCACTAACCCAACACTGCTAAGCCCACCATTAAAGCATGTCCCTAAAATGGGGGGGTGAAATCTCCAGTTTAAGGCCACTATATCTTAAGTAAAGCAGCCTGGCATCCTTGTTGGAAGATGGTAAGAGAAACAGTCAGGTTTTATCTTCTGATTTTAAACAATGAAAGAGCAATACAGTAAGAAGAAAAAAAAAAATCATGCAATTATTTAGATGTTATTTAGATTATAAAATAAATTATATATATTTGTGTATATTTATTTATTATGTGCTTTATACAACATATACACACACATGTTATATATACACAAAATTTGCTATTGGAACATTGCAATTTTCTAGAAAATAGGTGCTCACATATCATGTCTTGAAAGAAGTGTTTTTGCTAGTCTGGTGAGGGGAGACCTTCTTGTTCTCTACAACTACCTTAAAGGAGATTGTAGAGAGGTGGGTGTTGGTCTCTTCTCAGGAGTAACAACTGATAGGACAAGAGGAAATGGCCTCAAGTTGTGCCAGGGGAGGTTTAGGTTGGATATCAGGAAAATTTTTTTCATGGAAATGGTTGTCAAGGCCTGGAACAGGCTGCCCAGGGCAGTGGTGGAATCCTCATCCCTGGAGGGACTGAAAAGCCATGGAGATGTGGTGCTGAGGGACATGGTTTAGCAGCAGACTTGGTAGAGTAGGTTTATGGTTGGACTGGATGATCCTAAAGGTCTTTTCCAACCTAAATGACTCTATGATTGTATGACCCTCACTAGGTGAGGAAAGCTGGTGAATATGATTCAACTACCTGCTTAGATCCACCTTTCTTCTTGCCTCTCTTGCTCCTCTCCCCCCTCTTCTCGCTCTATCTGCTTCTGACAAGCTGCTTTTTCCTTCACTATTCATCTCATCTTACTCTAAGGCTCCTCTCCTGATTATTGTCATCAACGTAAACCCCACCAAAGGACACTCTTGCACTTCACTCATCGCTGCCAACAGCAACATGTGGATATAAACTATATTCCCTTTTATTTTCTCCCTATTTTAGAATGTTTTAAAGATATTAAGTTTCTCATTGCAGCAGCCGCAGCAATCAACACCACTCTCTCCAGATCACAGATAAGGTATTTTTACAGAGCTTGCACATCTCTTCAATGTTAATTTGACCTCCAGAAAAAAAAAAAAAAAAGATACAGGAAAAAAATCCCCATAACAATTAGTGCTTTTTTTAAAAAATCAGAACAGAAACTTCTCCATGTCCTTCAGTTCCAGTTCCGCAGCTCACAGAATGGACTTTCCTACCTTTTTTCTACATTATCAAAGCCTTCAGTCGAGAGACTATAGTTAGTAACTCATTAGCATGCACAGGAACAAGAAACAGGTTTCACAGCTCCAGTTCTTGGAGGTTACTTGAAGACCCAAAGATATGTCAGGTGGATTGCCTGACATCACGATTTCCTCTGGAACAACAGCAGCTAAATATCAAGAAAACCCAAAGCCTGACAAAAGACGATGAGGAAGGTCGTCGGCATGTTCCCAGCATGCAACGCAGACTGCAAAAGACTGAGTTAAAGTGTTAAATAAGAATTAAAATTACAGCAGAGATGTAATTATGAGCTCAAAACCAAAATAAATACTATTTTACCTAATATAATGTGCCACGTAAACCAGGTTTTAATCAGGCAGTTCCAAAAGCACACGTTTGCCAAGATCTACTTCCACCTAACAGAAAAGTACTCTTAGCCACCGATTTCAGCTTATTCATCAAGAATTGCTAATAATAAGAAGACAAAATTGCTATTTAAATGCTATTGTTAGGAGAAGTGTTAATGGGAAATGAGAGTCTTTTTATACTCCCAATATTATAGTGGGCCTTTAAGGGCATATTAAATAATGCAGGACTGAAAACGTAAGTGGAATAGCTCACAGAATCATTTAGGTTGGAAAAGACATTTAAGATCTTCAAGTTCAACCATAAACCTACTCTACAAGTCCGCTGCTAAACCATGGCCCTCAGCACCGCATCTCCACGGCTCTGAAATCCCTGCAGGCATGGGAACTCCACCTGGGAAGCCTGGGCAAGGTCTTGACAATACTTTCAGTGAAAAAAATTAGTCCAACCTAAATCTTCCCTGGCACAACTTGAGGCAGTTTCTTGTCCTATCAGTTGTTATGTGGGAGAAGAGACCAGCATCTAACTCTACACTTGCCTTTAACATCATTGTAGAGAGTGAGAAGGTCTCCCCTGAGCTTCCTCTTCTCCAGGCTCAACAACCCCAGGTCCCTCAGCTGCTCCTCACAACATCTGTTCTCCAGGCCCTTCCCCAGCTTTGCTGCCCCTTCTCTGGCCACGCTCCAGCCCCTCAAGGTCCTTCTTGGAGTGAGGGGCACAAAACTGAATCCAGGATTCAAGGGGCTGCCTCCCCAGTGCCCAGTCCAGGAGAATGATCCCTGCCCTAGTCCTGCTGGCCACACTACTGCTGATCCAAACCAGGATGCTGGTGGCCTTCTTGGCCATCTGGGCACACGCTGCCTCATCTTCATCTCCCTGTCAACCAACACCTCCAGGTCCTTTTCCACCAGGCACTTTCCAGCCACTCTTCCCCCAGCCTGGAGCATTGCAGGGGGCTGTTGTTGCCCAAGTGCAGGACCCAGCCGTTGGCCTTGTTGAAGTTCATACAACTGGCCTGGCCTTCACTGCTTATTCACAGCAGCTCTAGAAAGGGGTGCGGAATCGTAGCACTAGGGCTGATATGTCAGATACTTCTCCCATTTATAGCACAGCACAGCCTCAAAAAGCTGGTGAAGAACCTGCCAGAGGCAGAGAATAAGCAGAGAAACAGCTCGGAAAGAACATTGATGGCAACAGGTACAACATGGTGAAAAGACTCAGTAAAATTCATTTGTAAAATAAGACAGAGGATTTTACGCACAGATCTTATAATTTATTGCATGCACTCAAGCCATTTACAATGTAATTGGGGATAAATTATAAACTCTGGACCATGGTGCTTCACTAGCATTTGTACAGGTTCTCCCTCTCCAAACAAAAGCGCTCTGTGTATAGAAACTTGGCACCACAGCGCAGTGCATCAGCAGACGAGAGCTTTAAACCAACAAAACATTCAATTCTGGGAAACTTATTTTCTTTCTTCACCCTTCTTCCCTCTGTTTTTTTTTTTTTAGCTTGCTGAACAAGTCCTAAATTAGAATATTCTGAGCTCCCTAAGGTGACAAAAGGCATTTCGGCAGAATCTGTGAAAATTCTGCTTCAGAAACTAACTACTGAGAATTTCCAGTTCCTTTTAAAACTCATTTAAAAGGCATATCCCACTGCTGATGAATACGACTTCGTTTATTCTGACTCCAATTTCTCTCACCAAAAGGCTTTATGTGACATTTTATTACCATCTCAAACCCAAACTCCTTTTACAGGCCCAAGAAGAAACATCCCGCATTGTTCCTGAGCTGTACGCTGATCAGCAAACCACGGAAGCGATGCCACAAGCCTTCATTCATCAGAGCAGCCATTCAGTGAATCTCAAATGATGCAGCTGGATTGCTGGAAAGTTGAGGGTTTTTTTTTCCAAGGCAAGTATCTGAAAGCCTTGGTTGTTAAGACTGAGCCTTCCGAAGCTGGGAATGTAATTATTTTTCCAACCTATCAAGACTACTCCCCAAATGCTGTGAGTTCTGGAAGTGCGTCTGCATATAAAAGACATTCCCAGTGTAGGACAGGTCAATGTATTAAGAACTGATATTAAATTCTCAATGATCATAGAATGAGTGGGTTGGAAGGAACTGCAGAGACCATCTAGTTCCAAGCACCCTCCATGGCAGGGACACCTCCCACTAGACCACGTTCCTCAAGGCCCCATCCAACCTGGCCTTCAATGCTTCCAGGGATGGAGCATCCACAACCTCCCTGGGTAACCTGTTCCTGGTCTCAGCACCCTCAGAGTGAAGAATTTCCTCCTGATTTCCAATCTAACTCTCCCCTCTTCCAGTTTGAGCCCGTTACCCCTTGTCCTATCACTACCGGCCTCTGTAAAAAGTCCTTTCCCATCATATTTTTGTCATTACAAAAATCACTCAAGAAAACATCCTTTTAAGCAAAGTTTCCCAAGGCAGGTATTGACTCGGTCAGTGAAAAATGGCTCTATTTAATCAAATTGAGCACGACCACTGATGTAATCAACGCACACTAATGGAAATTCATGTCCGATGACAGAACTGGAGCACCAATAACTGCAGATCCTTACAGCACCATCACAAGCCTCTGGGTTAAATTCAGTACAAATTCCCCCCGGTGTTTTCAGCCAAGTTTTGGGCTGAGAACACGTGGAAAATCTAGGACTGGAAAACGCACACATTGCAGAAACCCTCTTTGATAACCTGACAGCAAAGCCTCGTCCACAGGACCACCGTACGTACTCATGGGTGATTCAGCACAAGGACGCTGAACACAGCAGCCCACAAAGCACGCTTGGAAACATCCTCGCGACAGCTTCTGTTCTCATATTCCACTTCTCTTGCTGCCCTGTCATCAACAACTGGCACATCAGGACCATCTCCAGTTGTATTTATTGTATATTGAGCTCTGTGAGCTCCCTTGCTTATATTTTATTAGACCTTTAATCTATTTCAAAATAAATTAATGTCTTTTTAATCTGTTGGACTTGCACTCCAGGAACCTTTACTTAAAATTAAGCAGGCAGCTGCCCCTTACTAGATGCTTTCCAATTTGGGAATGAGGGAGAAAAATCAATTCTCCCTCTTTTCTCAGAAACAAATCAAAATTCATCCCTCTCCTTATCACAACATAAGGCCAAATCTGGCTGCTTTGCTTTCAGAAGCTGCTCTTACTGATGAATGTGAATGTAAATTGATTTTGTACACATTTTCTCTCCCTCTACTTACTTTTTATTCAAGTTTCACCCTAACTGCTGAGAAAACCTCAAAGAGTTGTCGGACTTTAGAATAATCGGAAAAAAAATAAAGTTTAAAATGTCTTCTGTACCCAAGAATTTCCTCAAGTCACAGTGTCCACAAAAACACAGAATGGGCCTAAGTGCTGCATAGACCAAACTGTCTGATTCAGAACTTCAACAAATACTTTCATCATAAGTATTAAGGGAAAGGATAAATGAAAAAACAGACTGTGGAAAAATTGCTAATAAATAAATAAATCACCTCATGAGAACGATGTCATAGACATTCAAATTATCCCAGAACCTACCTGTGCATATTCTTTCTCAATTGCAGCTCTTTTCTGACTGAACACTCTGAAACAGGAAACAAAAATAAAATCCATTAATACAAAACACTATAAATTCTATAATATATTTTATAATATACTTTAAAGTATTTTCTACTAGACAGTCTCTATAGTTAAATGAGGAACAAAAAAGCAAAACTGCTTGACAAATGTGTATCAGTTGCCTAGAAATTAGTGATTATGTACTTCACATACGTGATCTTCACATTTCCAAGTTTTATTGGACAAATTCAGGACTACCAGTGGTGTAAATACTGCTGGACTTCATTAAAGGCTCATCAGCTTTCCACTGGTGCAGCCAAGAGAAGAATTTGGTAGCACAGAAGAGAATCTGGCTTTATGCATCTTGACGCACTCACTTATTTTTTCTATTTTTTTTTTTTTTTAAGTCAAGTTTCCTCAACAGCAACCGAACATAGCAGGTTCACAGTTGTAGGCAGAAGACTAAGAGCTTTAAACTCCCGCTGTCCCACGGCAATATCCTGGTTTCCCCGTTCATTAGACCCACTTAACCCAACTGGTGCCAGTCACAGCATGTCAGTCCCCATTAACATCAGGGCTGTGGTCTCATGCAAAGGCTCAGGAGGTACCATCTCAACACATTTTAAAACAACACCTCAACACTATCGCCATTAACAGGTTCAAACACCTTGATGTGTCAAGGCTCTTTCTTCAGCAGCTTAAGCTATTCCCTCTTTAGCTCTTGAACACTCAAAGCAGGTAACTTTCTTCAAGCTATACTACAAAACACTATGCTTAAGGCTATGCCAGCAGCAAAAGAAAATCTAATTCTATTTAAATTAGTTACACAATAATTACGGTGACATCTTAATTAAAAAAAAAATCCTCAGGAGCATCCTATAATAAGGTTAACTCAATAAACACAGACAAAAGCAGCTCTGAACAGGCTCTTCCTATTCCCGTCTCCTTCACTTCACCCATGAAGAGCATCCACATGCTGACAGGGCCTCACAGGCTCCGTCTCCACAACAGGATGTACAACAAAAGTCTAAACACATCGCGATTGCTTAAAATTCTTTCCAGATTAATGATAACGTCGAAGCTCTGGCCGTGTTCCATCTCCAATAATTACATCCCATCTCCCTCAGGGCCCCACACGTAGCTCAGGTGGGTACAAAGGGTTGCATGATGGAGCCATACAAAACACCTCCATATGATTGGGTGAAGCTGTCAGAGATGCTCAGAAATGAATCTACTTTGTAAAGCACTGAAGATATTTAATCACAGCACCATAGAATGGGTTGGGTTGGAAGGGACCACAGGGATCATTTCATTCCAACGCCCCTGCCATGACAGGGACACCTCCCACTAGACCACGTTGCTCAAGGCCCCATCCAACCTGGCCTTCAACACTTCCAGGGATGGAGAATCCACAACACTCATAGGCAACCTGTTCCTGTGTCTCACCACCCTCAGAGTAAAGAACTTCCTTCTAATTTCCAATCTAAATCTACCCTCTTCCAGTTCGAACCCATTACCCCTTGTCCTATCGCTACAAGCCCTTGTAAAAAGGCCCTCCCCAACTTTCTTGTAGGTCCCCTTCAGGTACCGGAACGCTGCAAGAAGATCTCCCCAAAGCCTTCTCTTCTTCAGACTGAACAACCCCAATTCTGTCAGCTTTTCTTCATAGGAGAGGTGTTCCAGCCCTTTGATCATCTTTATGGCCCTCCTCTGGACCCTGTCTAACAGGTCCATGTCCCTCTTGTACTGGGGGCTCCAGAGCTGGACACAGTGCTCCAGGTGGGGTCTCGCAAGAGCAGAGGGGAAGAATCATCTCCCTCAACCTGCTGGCCACACTTCTGTTGACGTAGCCCAGAACATGATTGGGACTTTCTGGGCTGCACCTGCACATTTCTGCATCAAATATTACAAAACAATTGTATTTTAGGCTTTCCTGTTCCCAAGTCAGTTTAGCAAACATCTAAAAAGCCCCAATATCCTTCTAAAATAATTTACTTTTCTGTAGAAAGAAAGGTTCTTCTGCAGAAAGAACCATGAGGAGTAACTGAAATATGTTATCGATATTGAAAAGGTAAAAGTAAATGAGCAGTTGTTTTTGAAACGTAAATCTGGGAAGACTTTAGGCAAAGGCGGATACGTTCCAATCCTCAGCTAATCTTAGGTGCAAACATACAATGGGAGATAAATTAATGACACTCAGTTTACACAAAACTTGGATATGGAGCTGAATATTTCACCATGAGGGTTCCCCCCACCCATAAAAAACAAATTCTACTTAAATTAATGGCGTAAGAATTGTGACAAGCTGGAAACTCCAAGATAGGCCCCTAAAAACCTTCTACATTAAAAGATTTACACTGGAGGAGAAAAACAAAAGTCTTCAACTGGCCCTAGCGCAGAATGAGGAAATACCACGCAAATCAAATTTACTCACAAAACCGACAGAGATCTTGGACTTGGAAGGGCTCCACTATGAAGACAACATCTTGTACAGTAGCACCTCCATAAATCAGAAACATTTTAAGAGTAGTTGTAGATTTTGTTTTGAATTTTAAACAGGGTTTTAAAAAAAAAAAAAAGTTGGCAAGACAGCATATAATTCAATTTATAAAACACTTCAAATTTGTGTTTGATCTCTGTTTTGAGGAAAACGGTGAGTGCTGAAAGCTGGGCAGGATCAGTCATCTGCATTCCTTGAAGCTCTGCGGCTTTGTGACTGCATTTCCCTCCATTAGGCAAACACAAAGCTGGTGTAACCTCGGGACAGTTTATACAGGAATCCTTTTATGACAAGCATAAATCTATTACAAAACACGGCGAAATATGAGACTCAAGTTGACAAATTTCCCAGGAGAAAATTATTTTCAGTAGGGGAAAAAAAAAAAAAAAAAAAAAAAAAACCAACAAAAAAGGTCTGGCTGATAAATACATCGTAGTTGGGAAACCTGAAAACTTTTGTGTGTGTACCTTGGTTTTATGTGCAAAGTTGGGATATTCATCACCATGGTGTCATTCAAGATGGACTTTCAAGACAATTCATATAAAGACCAATTTGGTTCTACAAGTTCATAAAATGTTCTTCAACATTTTAAACATCAGCAAGATGGTTACTGAAAAGCTTTTAAGAATTGTTGGTGGGTCTTCAAGAAAATGGGAGCATTATTTGGGGTTTCTTTAAACAAGGAATTATTTAATAACTGCTGTTCCATCTTTTTTCTCAAATTAATCATTAACTAAGTGTAGGAAACACCAGAATTACATGCCCTAAAAAGTATCTTACTTTTTGTTTCTGGACAGGAATTCCTAAATATCATCTAACCTGCAAAGGTTAATTCATGCGATACGCTTTCATAGAATCATCTAGGTTGGAAAAGACCTTTAAGATCATTGAGTCCAACTATAACCCTACTGTACCAAGTCTGCTGCTAAACCATGGTCCTCAGCACCAC
>JAVSBS010024697.1:0-25724 GCA_033124195.1 Coracias cyanogaster | reverse complement strand
AGGCCCCATCCCTGGAGTCATTCAAGGTCAGGCTCGATGAGGCTCTGAGCAACCTGACCTAGGTAGATGTCCCTACTTGGACTAGATGACCTGTAGAGGTCCCTTCCAGCCTGAAACATTCTATGATTCTATGATCTTCATCCTTCTGGCTGGAGATGTCTCTTCTTGGAAGGTCTCCATTCTTAGGTTGGGGGATCTCCATCCTTTGGGCTGTGAGAGTCATTGGGTTTTGAGGATCCACATCCTCAGGGTTATGAGGGACCTTGAGCTTTGGGGATACACATCCTCAGGGTTGGGGGGATCCCTCTATTTGAGCCTAGGATGTTCTGTATCCTTGAGGTTTGAGGGGTCTCCATTCTTGGGTTTTGGACATCTTCACTTCTGGGTTGGGTGATCCCTATCTGTGGAGGATCTCTACCCTTAGAGTTAGGAGAATGTCTTTGTCTTTTGTGGAATTTAATCCTTGAGGCTTGGTAATCTTCACTTTCAGGGTTCAGGACATCTCCATCTGTAGGTTAGGGGGATCTTCTTCCTTGGGTTTAAGGGCGAATCTTCATCCTTGGGGTTGGCGGTTCTCCATCTTTGGGGATGAGAGCTTTGCATCCTTGAAGGTTCTCCATCCTCAGTATTGGAGGATCTCCACACAAGGAGACTCTCCATCCATGGAGGGAGGGTTTTTGTCCATCCTGGATGAAGCCCAGGACCCACAGGCTCCTTCATACCACAACATCCAGCTTGCATAGAAGCCATGGGGGAACTCTAGCCAGGTTCACACCCTCAGTCAGCTGCAGGTTTGGGATGATGGGAACCTGCTCCATAAGCAGAGCAGGTTCCTACCTTCCAGCCAGCTCAGCAAACACTACCTTCATTTAAAAGCTCCACAGAAAAAATGCTGGGGTGTGTGTTTGCTGTTGAGGGGGGTATTTCCAAGAGACACAGGCAACAGTTTCTTCGGTACACTCCGTATTAGGTCTTGGTTGGGTGGGAGGACCATAGAAAAGCCAGAATAAGGATGGTGCAGAAGGAAACAAAGTAGGTACAAAGGCTAAAATTACTATTTATTGCTAATAAGTTGCACGGCACTAATTAATTTTTAAACAGCCTCACCGGGGACCTCATTGCTAAAACATGATGTTTTCTCCTCCGGCACCATAACTGTTAACTCAAAACAAAGCAGAAGAAAGCCAAGAAAGACAAGGAACTGCTGCGTCCATCAGACAGCATCCGAGCTGCCTGCTTGGAAGGGATTTCTCTGATGGCCAAATCCTGCTGCTGTGCCGGGGGAGGACACATGCGCTCCATTACACCCTTCCAAGGGGATTTTTAGGGGTGCGGGGAGTCAAATCCAGCTTCCCTGGTGTGCAGAAATGTCACCTGAGCTGCGAGCAAGCTTGGAGCAAAGGGAAAAGCTATTTTCGGCTCTGCTCTCACCTGTCTCACTTTACCCGAGTGTGGCTTTCCTGAATATTTTTAGCCGTGTTTTATTACCCGTCTTGCAAGCCTCAGCCCGGGGGGGTCATTACCACAGCACTCACTCACACCTAAGTTATTTAATTCAGTCTTTGGGAGCGCTACAAGCAGACTTTCTGCAACGTTTTCATTGCTGCTGACATCTAGATCAACACCCAAATAGATTTATTTGACATTTCCCCTCCGTGATATACGGAGTATCACTCCCGAAGAGCTGGAATGGCTTTATTTTCCAGTCGTGTTTAATTATTCTTTAATTATTTGGACACTTTTCTCACCAGCACCTTGAGCCCATGTATTAATTCCAGCCTTTTAAGTTTCATGCAACCAGGTCTAGAGGGAGGTGTCCCTGCCCATGGCAGGGGGGTTGGAACGGGATCTTTAAGGTCCCTCCCAACCCAAACCATTCTAGGATTCTCCAGAAGAAGGAGAATTTAGGAAGCATCTGCAAAGCTATTTAAAAAATGTCAAGTTCAGTGGTTTTATTCCCTGCCCCACCCCATTGACCTTTTTATTTTAAAATTGGTGGCTCGGGGCAAATCTCTCCTGTTGTTCTCCAGGGCTGATGGTACCAGGAACTGGCCCAAACCAGGTCGAGTGTAAAAAACCACCACTGTAGCGATCTTTCACTGTGGTTGGGAAAGGTTTTGCCCATGCCGGTAGCATCCCTGAGGTCACGGAGGGCTGCAGCTGAGGGGAGCCCACGCACACCCCCAGACAGGGCGATGCCTGTTTCCATCTGGAAAAGGGATGTGGCATCTGGTTTCACTCCCAGCAGCTGGCAGCTTGAAGCCTGTGTTTTGTGTGGTGTGGAGTAAAGAGAAAATAAAGTGTTGAATTGTTTGGCATTATCAAGGATTTCTGCTCCCCAGGACTCCTGCATAAAGAGATGGAAATTTTAGCTGCTGGAGCCAAGAAACACACAGAACTATATGAATTTATTATGTTTTATCTCATTCCCCTGCAAACAGCGCTGGAAATGTCAAAAGATCATCTATTGTTTCATCGTTTAGAAAGAATTTTTGTTTTCTAGTTGTAATTTTTTGATGCTTGGCTGTAGGGAAGGAAGAGAAATTGGAGCAGGGCTGCGGCAGGTTGAACGTGCCGGTTTGGCTGGCCGCGGAGCTACGTGCATTTAAATTTCTCACATCCCGGGTTTTTAATTTAACAAATGTAATTAAGGCTGGGGTAGGTACTCGGATTATTCATTTACTCCAGATGGAAAAAATTAAATTGAATGCAAATTCCGTAATCAGACATGAAGTTGAGGGTGTCGGACGTGATGGGGAAGTGTCAGCACATTAATCGGACTGCTTTCCCTAAACAGCACCCCAACCTGAGAGCTGGGGATTATTTGAATAATTGAGGTGGCATTTGATAAGGTATCTGATTGCTGATATCTCCTTAAGACGGAGCCCTAATTGTAATTCTCCATCAAGAAGGATTAATCTGTGTAACAGGGAGCGCTGGGAATAGCACAGTGTCAGGCAGCCGCCCTTGAATTTTGGTCTTTTATCGAGGGCTGCCATGCCCAGGGAAGGTTCCAGAGTGATTTATCTCTTCTCCTGTTACTTTATAAGTGAGCCAGGAGGTCGTCAGGTAGCACAACTTGGCCCTAGGGATCCAGGCATCCAAGGCTGCATGAGTCCCAGCAGCATTGCCTCCAATGCTGGCTCTGTATTTTGGAGGTGCCTCCCATCATTGGAGAAGGATGGTTGCATTTTGATGTCCCTTCTTAGTGCCTTCAGACACAATTAAACCTCTTTTTCCTTGTAAAATGGAGATGAACTGTCCCAACTCCAGCCAAAGACCTTGTTGGACAACCACAACTCCATCCACAACACTGGTCATCTGATGGAACCCAACCTTGATGTTCTTGGAAAGCCACTGGGGGTCAATGGATGTTGACTCTCATCTCATCTTGGCTGGGGTAGCAAGAGAAGTTTCCACTTGATCTGGCAGCAGACACTTGGTTGTAATCAAGCTTTTCTTGCATTTCTGAAGTGGTTATGTGATCTTGGAGGAGAAATAACGCTTCTGTGGAGCCCAGGGAGGTGGTTGAGTCACCATCCCTGGATGTGTTTAATGGTCGTTTAGATGTGATGTTGGGGGGATATGGTTTAGGGGAGAACTTGTAGAGTAGGGTTGTTGGCTGGACTTGATGATCCGAAGGGTCTTTTCCAACCTGAATGATTGTGTAATTCCTTTTCTTTGTTCCTCTTGAAACCAGTTGTGACAGGGTGGGGAGATGGGGATGGACTTTGCTTCTTGAACCCCATGCCCTCGGTGATATTAGAAAGGATTTAAAGTGGTGAAAATGCCAATTAAAAAAAATCCATCCATGTTGAAGATCCAGCCTTGTAAACAAATAAACATCGTGGTCTTTCTTTCTCACCTCCTCTATCTAGCAGCAAATGAAAAGAGAAATGGGGAAAAGAGATGAAAGGGAGCAAAGGGATAAAGCTTGAAAAGTTTTTTTTTATTGAGAGCATGAATATTTTGAAACAAAATGTAAATGTAATATGACAAGAAAGTATGTTGAAGAGAAAATATTCATGATCCCTGCTGCAGACTTTGGGTTGCCCAGGAGTGAAGAGGATGGGTGATTTTTCTCCTGTCTCGAAAGTAAAGCCAAATGTGGAGATTTCTTATTTCTTCTTTTTTTCCTACCATCCCACCTCCTCCTGTGGCTGTGGGCTGCAGGCCACTTCTGCTACATGGGTGTATTCATCCTTAATTAATGTGATTTTAGCCAAATTCTAAGTGGTGTATTTGCAACCAGAAAGGTGAGTTTTCCCCTCAAAAAACCCCCAAACTTAAATCACTTGAGGTAAGTTGGGTGTTATCTGAAGGTTGCAAATTGCTTGTTTGCTCCTCCAGCTGGAGCTGTTAATTCAGAACAATTAATGTGATGTTTAGAACAGACTAAGAAGTGTATGGAGGTGGTCCCAGGGAAAAGAGCCTGTTTGGGATGGAGACCATTCACAAAATTGGGTGGATAATTTCAGGTTGACTTTCTTTTGAGGTCCTGGCAGGAGTTGTGGGGAATGACACGAATACTGGGGAGTTTATGCCCCAAAACTCACCACTGAACACTTGAGGGATGCTCAAGAGAGAACTCAGGATCTGAGGGAACTGGGCTAATTGAGCCTGGAGAAAAGGAGCCTCAGGGGAGACCTTCTTTATCTCAACAACTTCCTGAAAAGAGGTTGTAGAAAGGTAGATGCTCGTCTCTTCTCACAAATAACAAGTGATAGGACAAGAGAAAATGGCCTTAGGTTGCCATTAGGGAGGTTGAGGTTGGCCATGAGGAACAATTTCTTGTTGGGTAGGGCTGTGCCAGGCTGGCCAGGGCGGTGGTGGAGTCTCCATCCCTGGAGGGGTTTCCAGGCCATGGAGATGTGGTGCTGAGGGACATGGTTTCATGGTGCCCTGGCAGCGCTGGGTTAATGGTTGGACTCAATGAGCTGAAAGATCTCTTCCAACGAAAAAGATTTTGTGATTCTGTGATTCCTTCCATTGTTGTGTCCATCGATCCTTGCATCCATGTATCTGTTCATCCATGCATCCTTGGTCATGTACCTCTGACTATAACTGCACACAAATTTTATTAAAAGCACTGAAGAATTTTCTTTTTTCGTATGAAAAATACTACAAATCCATATATTTTCCCTTGAGCCTTTGTCGTGTGGCCCATCACACAGAAGCTTTTCACATCCCGCCCAGGGGATGGCAAAATGCTTTTCCACCCCAAATCAGCCCCTAGGATTTCAGTTTTGGGAACCCCTGAAACCTTCATCCATCTGAGCTGTGAGAGCCAAGCAGGTCGTCTTTAAGAGCTTTTTCTGCAAACCCTTTCCCACTCTTCCCCCATCCGAGGATGGATGGAGGCAGCATCGGCAAATCTGAATAACTAATCAGAGTCCTCATTAACCCCCCACCGAGATGCTCAAACATTCACTTTGCTATTTGTGAAGCAGAAAAAAAAAAAAAGGAAAAAAAAGGGAAAAAAACCCCTCCCCACAACCCACCCTGCATTAAAATTGATGTGTTGTTAATCCCGCTGTTCCCGAGCTCGCGGGTGCCGCGTTCTCCTCTGTCTCGCCCGAGGCCGAGCAGTGTGGTGCCACTTCTGCCGGGCACTTGGACTTTTCATTATTTATCGGCGCGTCGTCGCGAGGCCACTTTTGTTCCCTGGCCCAGATGTGCACACATGTGCCCCTCCACATGTGTGTGTCCCTGATATTTCCGTACGTGCCTGCTTTGGAAATTACAGGTCACCTGTAGTGGGGCTCCACCCATGGACATGTCTCTCCCAGATTGTGTTTTGCAGACCGCCTTTGCTTTTGCGGAAATATAGAAATATTGTGTGTGATGGGCATGTCTTGCACCTTTTTACATTCTTTGAGCAAAGATGGGGTTAGTCCATCACAGAAGCACAGAATCCCAGCATGGTGGGGCTTGGAAGGGATCTCTGGAGATCATCTGGTCCAACCCCCAGCAGGTCACTCAGAGCAGGGGGCCCAGGATCATGTCCAGGCACCTTTGGAATCTCTCCAGAGAAGGGGACTCCACAACCTCTCTGGGCAGCCTGGGCCAGGCTCCATCACCCTCACAGTAAAGAATTTTCTCCTCATGTTGAGGTGGAACTTCCCGGGTGCCAGTTTGTGCTTGTTGCTCCTTGTCCTATCACAGGGCACCACTGACAAGAGTCTGGCCCTGTCTTCTTGACATCTGCCCTTCACATAATTATAAACATTGCTCAGATCCCCTCTCAGCCTTCTCTTCTCCAGCTAAACAGCCCCAGGGCTCTCAGCATTTCCTCAGCACAGAGATGTTCCAGTCCCTTAATCACCCTTGTAGCCCCCAAATTCTGTGCTCCATCCTTGTCCCAGGTTGTGGTCCACATACTATGGAAAACCAACTATCCCTATTGACTGCAAATGCCTGTTCTAAACAATCCATGGAAAGGTTGCCCAGTTCCCTGCTATTCAGCTCATGTTCATTATCCCTGGGCCAGATGGGACTTGGAGGAAGCAATAGGGGAGACACCAAGACAGAATTACGCTTTCTGACTCTGGTGGCATTGTTGAAATAACAAAAAAAGGAGCAGAGGCTGCTACGTTTCTGTAGGTATGGAAAAATAAACCTACAAACTAGTATTTTCTTACTCTTGCCACTTGCCACCAGAGCACTGTCTGTCTTTGAACTGCTCCTCTTCCAGTTCAGCTCATCTCCTTCCCTGGAATGGTGTCACTCCTTACCTCTACCCCTTTCACCCAGGTAGGTTCTGCTGAGTACAACCAGCTGTTTCCAGTTTGGCTTTGATCATTCCCTCCCCACAGAAGCCAACCCAGAGTCCCACCCCACCCTTTTTCCAAAAAGCAGAAACTTGAGTCAAGTCTACTGCCAACCCGCCTCCTGGAAAAAGATGTTTAAACGAGTATGAGATGCCTTTTCTTCTTGCCACGTGCTTTGCGTGATCTTGCTTACTACCTGCAGTGGCGTCAGCTGCTACAAACACCTCAGACCAGGAAGCTCAACAGAGGATAATCTTCCCCAAGGGCAAACGCAGCTCAGGTGCTTAAATGAGAATTAAGAATCAGTTTTTAATACAACTATACTGGAAATTCTTTTATGAAATGGGCCCCCCACTCCAAGAAGGACATTGAGGGGCTGGAGCATGTCCAGAGAAGGGCAATGAAGCTAGGGAACGGCTAAGGAACAAGTCTTGTTAGAAGCAGCTGAGGGACCTGGGTTGTTAAGCCTGAAGAAAAGGAGGCTCAGAGGAGGCCTTCTCGCTCTTGACAACTCTGTGAAAGGAGGTTGGAGCCAGGTGGGGCTGGTCTCTTTTGCCAAGGAACAAGTGACAGGACACGAGCAAACAGCCTCAAGTTGTGCCAGGGGAAGTTTTGGTTGGACATTTGGAACAATTTATTCTCTGAAAGGGTTGTCGAGGCCTGGCCCAGGCTGCCCAGGGCAGTGGTGGAGCCCCCATCCCCGGAGGGGTTTCAAAGCTGTAGAAATGTGATACTGAGGGACATGGTTTAGTGGTGACCTGGCAGTGCCAGGTTAATGGTTGGAACGATCTTAAAGGTCTGTTCCAATCAAAACAATTCTACCGTTCTACGAAAACAGCACTTTTGGGCAGCAGGAGTATCATATAGTTAGCCTATTTTTCCTGAATGAAAAGCTAGAGCAAAATCAGAACACAGCTGCTCATACAGGTTGCCTCTGTGCTGGCAGCTCACCAGTACTGCTAGGTGAAGAGAAGGCAAAACACGTCCCAAACCCCTGGTTGGCTATGCCAATAAAACGGGGCTCAGCCCTCCTCTAATATAATATTTCTAAGCTGCTAAACTGAGGAAGAAAAAAAAAAATGTTCAAAATTTCAACAGAGAAACTTCTAGAGCAGGGAGATCCGTTTGCTCACTTGAGAGTAGAGAAGTGTTTGTGTCTGGATTCATAGTAACACCTCTTTGAGTGAGAAGATCTGCTGTCAGTATTAACTGGACCACAGCTCTGCAGTGCACCTCCATGGGAAGGACTTGGCATTAAGCAGCTCCTGCAAGCAGAGAACATCAAAGCCCCACTGCTAAATTAAACAAACTTTTCGGGGAAGACCAAAACTCCACAATCTAGACCTGGGGTGTTTAAAAGACTACCCCAAACTCCCAGAACAAAGACCACTGTGGACAGTCGCATTCCTCTGGCACAGCAGAGCTCTGTGGGAACAGTAAACCTTGGCTGCAGGACACAGGATGCAACTGGTCAGGAGTCCAAGTCTCCCCAGGAAATCAGGAATAATAACATCAGCAGCCTTGACTTCATGAAAAAGAAAAATACCTTCACTCCTGCTTGCACACATGTGAAGATGAAAAGGATGAGAGCAACCTATTACCAGAAGAAAAGGGAGGGCAAACAGGAAGCATGTGCAGAAGAAAGAATTAAATAATATTTTTATCAGGCTTCGGCAACATATTAGAGGGTTTTTTAACCTGTTTGAACACAATTCCCATCGTTTCAGGTCTGCGTACATTTTGTCTGATTGGAGGTTTTTAGGCAGATACCACCCTGAAAAACTGCATGACGGTCACCACATTGTGCCAAGGGCTTCTGCACCTTTTGTAGAGCAAGCATGGAGGAAAAGTTCAGAAGCTCCGAAAGAACCAGCACAATCCCCAAGTCTGTCACTGCTCATAGGGGCAGAGATTTGACACTCAACACTTCCCAGATCGTGACTCTTCTGAGCTTTCCGCTTACATCTGAAACCCACAGAGAAGAGCTAAGATGCAGATGCAAACTGGTCCTACTGCAACTGCTCAAAGGAACGGCAGAAATCACTTTTCTTTCACCTCTTTTCTGCTATTGGGTGGAAAATGTGGAACAGAAGGAACTGCTGTAATGCCTCCAAAGATATTACCCAAAGATACTATAATCTCATGAGACCCCACCTGGAACGCTGCATCCAGCTCTGGAGCCCCCAGTACAAAAAGAACATGAACCTGTTGCAGAGTATCCAGAGGAGGCTACAGAGATGATCCAAGGGCTGGAACACCTCTGTCGTGAGGACAGGCTCAGAGAGTTGTGGTAGTTCAGCCTGGACAAGAGAAGGCTCCAGGGAGACCAGATTGTGGCTTTTCAGTATCTGCAGGGGGCCTACAAGAAGGCTGGGGAGGGACTTCTCATGAGGGCTTGCAGTGATTGGACGAGGGGTGATGGCTTCAAACTGGAAGAGGGGAGATTTAGATTAGAAATTAAGTTAGATTAGAAATTAGGAAGAATTTTTTTGCTATGAGGGTGGTGAGACACTGACACAGGTTGCCCAGGGAGACTGTAGTTGCCTCAACACTGGATGTGTTCAAGACCAGGTTGGATGGGGCTTTCAGCAACCTGGTCTAGCAGGAGGTGTTGCTGCCCATGATCTCCCCGCTTTTAGTTGAAAACCATCACCCTTTGTCCCGTCACAACAAGCCCTGCTAAAAAGTCTATCCTCATCTTTCTCACTGTCCCCTTTAAGTACTCAAAGGCTGCAAGGAGGCCTTCCCAAGAGACCTTATTTTCCTTGTACAGAATTTGTGTTATATTTCCAAATACACTTACACACAACAAAGGAAATAGAAGTCACCTCAAGAGCTTTCACTGCAGAAGTCAGCAGTGAGTTGAGATTGTTCCAGTCACCAAATTAATTTCCTCCATTCCAACACGAGAAAGGACAAACTACAACTTACACCCCATACGGCAAATTGTAAAGCAGTGCTACACACAAGCAGAGAGGGGTGTAACATCAAACGGATGCAGCAAGAGCAGCAGCTGCGTGTGATTTCGTGTCCTCAGCAGAGCAGCAAAGAGCCGGGGTCTGTCAAGGCAATAGAATCATAGAATTGTTTAGGTTGGAAAAGACCTTCAAGCTTAAGCTCACCATGAGCTGGCAATGTTCAAGAGCAGCCCAGAAAGCCAACCATAACCTGGGCTGCATCATAAGAAGTGAGGCCGGCAGGTCAAAGGAAGGGATTCTGCTGCTCTGCTCTGTTCTCGTAAGACTCCCCCTGGAACACTGCGTCCAGCTCTGGAGCACCCAGTACAAGGACATGGACCTGTGGGAGCTGGTCCATAGGAGGGCCACAGAGATGATAAGAGGGCTGGAACATCTCTCTTATGAAGACGGGCTGAGAGAATTGGGCTTGCTCAGCCTGAAGAAGAGATGGCTCTGGGGAGACATTCTTGCAGCCTTCCAGTATCTGAAGGGGGCCTACAAAAAACCTGGGGAGGGACTTTTTACAAAGGCTTGTAGTGATAGGATGAGGGGTAATGGGTTCAAACTGGAAGGTGGGAGATGTAGATTGGAAATTCATAGAATCATAGAATGTATTGGGTTGGAAGGGACCTCTAAAGACCATCTAATCCAACCCCCCTACAATAAGCAGGGACACTTCTAACTAGGTCAGGTTGCTCAGAGCCCCAAATTAGGAGGAAATTCTTCACTCAGAGTGGTGAGACCCTGGCACAGGTTGCCCAGGGAAGCTGTGGATGCTCCATCCCCGGAGGTGTTCAAGGCCAGGCTGGATGGGACTTAGTCTAGTGGGAAGTGTCCCTGCCCACGGCAGGGAGGTGGGAACTAGATGATCTTTGCAGTCCCTTCCAATCCAAACCATTCTATGATTCTGTGATCCAGCTCAACCATTAACCCAGCACACCAAAAATCGCTGCAGCACAGAACAAAGATGTGGCGGAGTTTGAAATTCTTACTGGTTAGACACCCCAGGGGAGATACCTCAGAGGCACGTCTACTTTTAACGAGCATCTGTGTACTCTCGTATTGCCAGTATAGTGAATTAGCTTATCACCTTCCGCCAATCCCACAGGAGCTGGTGAAATTTATTAAAATTGAAAGTTTCCGGGCTTTGTTATGACTCATGTTAAGAAAAACTCTTGTGCTAGTACTCAGTTTCTTCTTGTAATTCAGCTGGAATTGAATCCTGAAAGTAATACCAACATTCCCAGAAATGGTACAGTTTCCCCCAGCTATCCAAACACTTCAATACCATGGCAGATCTCGTACAGAAAATGCGAACACTTTACCCTCACACTACATCCCTCACAGAACCATGTGGACTAACAGCACTGAGAAGAATGAGAAGATAAAGAAGAAATTCAATAGCAGGACTTATTTCTAATTAGGTGTCACTAAGCACCTATATTTACTTGTCCTCTTATTTAGGCAGCTTAGATCACGAACAATCAATTAACAAAGAAGAAAACTTCATAAACAACAACAAGTTAAAAAAAATAGGAAGCCGCTGCTATCTATGCCCTTTTTCACCAGTGACAACACAGCTGAAAATGCAACGCACATTTAGAGGTAAGATGGACTAAAACCAGGCTGGGTAGACACCAACAGTAGGAAAAGCGGCTGCTAGAAACCAAGAGACTATGATGCTGCCTTTTGTTTCTTTTCTGAATTTTCCTCTGAATTCACAAGTTGTTCTGGCCTCTCTCCTCTGTCTCCTCTGGTGTGAGAGACATTGATTTTTAGATCAAACATTAACAGAAATTCAGCAGCCAAACACATGCTCCTGCTTGCAGGTAGAAATCCACAATGATGGCAAGAGATACAACTATTTTACTGTGCTGCTGAAAGTCTGAAAAAATGTGTGGGTCAATTTTATTTCATTTTTAAAAGAACTCAGGCCCTCTATCAAACTCTGAATTAAAAAGTACTTTTGCCTTTTGTACCCTTAGAAAACAATTTTAAGTAATTTCTGACATTTCCAGCCTTTCCAAATACTGAAGGAATGTTTTAGAAACACACAAATCCATTGATTCTTATATTTAAACATCTTTAAAAGCGTTTTTGTTCTGAGATCAGAGTATCAAACCCTTGAGAAATTTGTGGCTTGTTTGGGTTTTTTTGCCTCCCCCCTTTTTTTCCTCCCCTCCAAATATTCACACAGAATAGAGCAGAGCCAAAAAAAGTAACTTATTTAAGCTCAGTATTGTATGTATTTAAATATGGTCACAAGTGACAAAATTTTCAACGCTAACACTGGCTCGCATCTGGCTCACGAGCTAGAAATAACTATACTTAGGGCCTTTACCACCATAAATCTTCAAAAGCCTTCTGCATGGCTGAGCTCTTCTCAGAAAATTAGACCCCAATGCATTTTGTCTTTCTCATTAAAAGGATGCCTGCCGGAGAGAGCACAGGAGGATCAAGATGTGTGTGAACAACCTCCTTGGAGCCACTGGAGATTGGATCTAAGCACGTTCTCATAGGCACAAAAGAAAGAAATATTTAAAATAACTCAAAGGACTGTTACGAGGAATGTCTCCAATCACTAAGAGCAACTTTATAAAAATCTAAGAATCTATGTGCTTACAATAGCACACAGGAAAAAAAAAAAACATATTTCAATAGGTTTTTTTTTTTAGGTACTTTTACTCTCTTTCCTCAAGTATTAATTAGAAATATTGTGCTTATTTCAGAAATAACTGAAGAGTTACAATCATGAATTCAATAAAAAGCCTCTAACTTAACACGTTACACTAAGTATTTTGGAAAACTGTTATTAAAATTTTAAAGCCTACTGCAAAAAAACCAAACAGAAAAACACTATGAGCTGTTATAAACCAGTTTTGTTTACCGCAAATACCTGGCTGGTATAACATTGGTTTTATTAAATTTTGCCCTTTTTTACAGCCCTTTTTAAAAATAGGAATGCAGAACATCTTTTTTTGTGCGCTTTCAAACTGCAGTGAGTGACTAAGAGATTAAACAAGCTCATTGACTTTACCAAGACCAAAAACATAAAAACCTGATGCATATTCATCAGAAAACTAAATTCACCAACTGTATTACAAGACAAGAGCTGGGTTAAAAGTTCACTAGAAGCTGAACTTGATTATCAGCTGGGAATGGCAAGCAAAGCCACATGGTACTAAGTTCTCTGCAGTCAAAGTAATCACATTACATCCACCCCAACCTGAAAAAAAAAACAAACCCACATAATCTCTCTTTTTACCTCCCCTCTGAAGAGTATTTACATGAGGTATGATCTGATAATGTTGTTTCCCTGTTGTCAGGACAAGCTTCCACTAACAAGGCACAAGGTTTCCAAGGTCTCCTGATGGGAGATGAGACCAACCGCTGTCTTTTGATTCCAAAGCCAGACCTGAATCCAGAAACTCAAGTATTAGAAGGAAATCATAGAATCATAGCATCATTTAGGTTGGAAAAGACCTTCAAGACCTTCCAGTCCAACAATAACCCTAGTCTACCAAGCCCACTGCTAAACCATATCCCTCAGCACCAGATCTACATGGCTTTTAAATACCTCCAAGGATGGGGACTCCACCACCGGGCCAGCTCTTGACAATGCTTTCAGGGAAGAAATTTTTCCTAATATCCAACCTAAACTTCCTTTGGTGCAACCTGAGGCCACTTCCTCTTGTCCTATCATTTGCTACTTGTGAGAAAAGACCAGCACCCACCTCACTACGATCTCCTTTAAGACAGTTATCAAGAGCAAGAAGGTCTCCCCTCAGCCTCCTCTTCTTCAGACTAAACTACCCCAGGTCCCTCAGCTGTTCCTCATAAGACTTGCTCTCCAGGCCCTTCACCACCTTCAGTGCCCTTCTTTGGACCCACTCCAGCTCCTCAGTTCACAATAATGCACGATTAGACGACTGGCCAAACAGGTCTGTAATGCAAATTCTGTACATTTCTTGCAAGGGTCTTCAGCATCCCTTTTATACCAGGTTCAATGAGCCTTTATGAGATGCAAAATACACACAAGTCCATAAAAATCACTTCAGATACAGCAACAACCAACAGATTCTCCTACCAGCTTCTATGAAAAGCGGTACCTTTTTTATTATTATAATATTTTAGAAATGCCAACCAGTAACACTGTTTGCATTAGGGACCGTGGACGTGGTTTTACATTCCAATTAACTCCAGCTCCGTGGCACAAACATCGGCACTGCCAAGATTTAGTGTTCGTAATGTGCTAGCGGGTATTTTCAGCATGACAAAAACCCAAGTTGTTCCGAGCCAGCTTGACACATGGTCAAAAACACTCCAGTGAAGTCAGTTCTGGTGGTGTAATAGCGTCTTCCTGCTAGGCACCACACCCTTCTTGCAGAGGCGAGAGACAAAAATCTATGCCCGCAAGACAGATTATATAATGGACCAGGAACCGGATTAACATGAAATCAGCTTCACCAGCTGATGAACATCTCCCTGAATGTCTAAAATAACTTCCAGAGGAAAGAAAAGGCTCACACATGAGGAAAAACTTCTTTCCTTTGAAGGTGCCAGAGCCCTGGCCCAGGCTGCCCAGGGAGGTTGTGGTGCCTCCTTCTCCGGAGAAATCCCAAACCTGCCTGGATGCAATTCTGGGCAACCTGCTCTGGGTGACCCTGCTGGAGCAGGGAGTATGAACAAGATGATCTCCAGAGGTCCTTTCCAACCCCTACTATGCTGGGATTCTGTGGCATGGAGGAGAAGGGAAAAAAATCTTCAAATTCTTCTTCAATCATTTTCAGCCATGAGCCAGGTAGAAAGGGTGGAGTGCCCTCTACCACCAGCCTCTATGTCCCACACCAAAGCAGATACTGTTTAGCAAAGTCTTTGTGTAGGTTATGCTAAAAAGGCCAAAAGCACTGTCTGCAAGAGACGCTAAAAGCACTATTGGCAAAGGCTGCAAAACCTACAAAATAAACCTTTTCCCACTAAACAAGATGAAACAAATCCAAGACAACACCATAGGAAATTAAGCCAGGCTACACTAATTGTGTCTGGAATGATAAGAATGCTCTTCCTCTTCCCAATGCAGCTTATCATGACATTGGTGGTATGTCCTGAACATCTCCCAATTCCTCTTACTTACATAGTTCTGGAAGTAAGAGTAAGGATTAAAAATCCTTAGAGCCTCAAAGGGAAAGCCTTCCTTACAGAATCAAGCTTGGGTTTGATCCAGTGGATGAAAAGAATCATAGAATGGGTTGGATTGGAAGGGACCTCAAAGATCATCTAGTTCCAACCTCCCTGCTGTGGCAGGGACACCTCCCACTAGACCAGGTTGCTCAAAGCCCCATCCAACCTGGCCTTGAACAGAATCGGTGATGGAGCATCCACAGCTTCCCTGGGCAACCTGGACCAGTGTCTCACCACCCTCAGAGTGAAGAATCTCCTCTTTATTTCCAATCTAAACCTCCCTTCTTCCAGTTTGAAACCATTACCCTTTGTTCTGTCACTACAAGCCTTTGAAAAAGTCCCTCCCCAGAAGAAGAAGAGTATTTTGTTCCTTTAAAATTATCCTGTACCACATATTCTAATATACATACCCAACTTGGTCTATTGTAAGCTACATCTTGCAATTGTGACCATAAAAACCTGTCACAAAGGCAACTTTACAGGACTGCAGCACAACTGCTGGTTTCCCAGAGCTCTGCCAAGTAATGCTGTGGTGAAAAATGATAGCTCCAGGAAAGGCCATACTGGAATAAAATTCAGAAAAAAAAAGCAACAACTACCCAACCCACACAACTTTCTGCAAGCTGAAGAATTCATTCTTAAAAAGGGGCCATTGAGTCAACACTGAAAATGCAACTTCTGGCAAAGGATGCCCGTGTTGTGCTTAGTACTGGAATTGTGTTTTTACTGTCTCCCAAGACAAGCGCACACCCAAGACACAGCACTCACCAGCAAACGAAATAAGCCTGAATCCTCCTCAAAGCTTCCAAAGAAACTCTAGCCCTTAAAAATCAGACTTCCAGAGCATGTGTTGGAATTGCTTTAAGAAACAAAAGCTCATTCAAATGCAATCCTTAAAGAAAAAAACACTTCGTTTTCTGATGTGAGAAATGGATTTTTTTACACTGTTATTTCTGCTACAAAAAAAAAAAAAAATAGACAAAGAATCATCAAAACAAACCTTCACCAGTTACCAAAAACTGTAAAAGCATCTTAGAAATACTGAAACAGGAGATCTGTTACTTTTTATATGTCAGGGATTTAAAAAAACCTGGAGGAGTCAATTTCTCAATTTCTCTGTGCCAAGATGGGCCTGAATCATTACACTGTGCCCATGTTTATACTGAAACTTATTTTCTTTTTCACTCAAAACTTGGACTTCCACACCCAGTAGGCAACAGGGTTTTTTTAAGCACATTCCAAGCTTCCCTCAAACAGTTCCAGTCAAAACACCACCAGATTTTAATTCCGTGAAGAATGCGAGCATCTCATTAAAGGGCTGCCTAATTATAGGTAACGTGCCCAGACCACAGGTTCTGTGGTATCTTTATATGGAATATTATTCAGAAGTAACACCACTAACTTCTCTCAAAATTTTGGAAATTTCTGTATATTTAGTGCTATAGCAGAGAATTCAGCTGTGTGTCCTCAACTAATTAACAGAGCTTGGGAAAAATTAAAGAAAATGAATGCACAATTCTCAGTAGCGGTGAGAAAAATCAACCCAAAGGGAAAGAAATGTCATCAACTCCTAATAAAACTGAAAGCTTTAAAAGAAAGCAAAAATTAAGCCTCTAGATCCACCAGTTCCAGAAGGAAAACCTTTTCAAGTGCGAGTCAAACCCAGACTAAAATGATGCTGTACAGTTTTCACAAGTTTTTATAATTCTTCTGCTACTTTCCACTTCAGAACCTGTAAGTGCAGAAAATCACTCTGAAGCTGCGAACACCAGGGGCGAGCATCACATCTGCTGAATGACCTTGAAGGAAAAAGGAAAAGTGGCAACAAAGGACAGACTTCCCAGCGGTATAAAGGACAAAAAAGATGACCTCCTCGTGGAAAGAGAGGAATTTAAAAAGAAAGCCTTATCAGACACTCACTAGCCAGAGACAAACGTGCTCTGGAGACCAGTACAGGGTTCAAGAATATCCAGATTTCACTCCCTGCACCTGGGGACCGGAAAGAACCAGAATAAAGGTGAACTCGTCACCACCACTTTGCCTCAGGACAGGGAAAGTAAAGCTTCCTCTGAATTGTTCAGAATCTCTTCTGGCATTCTAATATACATGGCGATACACACATATAAATACATTTTCTTTTACAGTTTTCTTTTCTGGTTACGGAGTGCCGAGACTTTGCCCTAGAGCAGTATCTGGTACGTGATCCGGGCTGGAGCTGCTGTATTCGCTTTGAGTGATGGACTCCCGACCAAGGCTGCCATAAACCTTATCAGGAACCAACTGACATCATCAGTGAGATTACAGAAGCGCAGTCAAATTCCACCAGAGAGTTCAAAGTATGTTCATAGCAAAAGGTTACATGCAACTTTATCCAGCGGAGCAGGATTTAATCCATCAGACGTGTTAAAACTAGCAGCAAGCAGCTACCTACAGATCCATATTCATTCATACTTTCACCTTCTTTTTATTTTTAAATATCTGTACTGTTCACTCAGGCTTGTTATGACAGGAATGAGGCACCAGGTTAGAGATGCCGAAGAAGGGCTCTGGGCACATCAACACAACTCCCCAGTAGTTCCTTCTGCCCTCACCCACATACTCCACATCCAACCCGCTCGGTATCAGCGGAGCAGGAGCAAGCGACAGCCCAGCTGACAGGACAACAGCATCCAAGACCAGAAAGGGCTGGATTGTCCAGGAAACAGATCAAAGCTCCATCCAACCTGGTCTTGAACACATCCAGTGTTGGGGCACCTACAACTCCCCTGTGCAACCTGTTCCAGCTTCTCACCACTCTCACAGTGGAAAACTTCTTCCTTCTGTCAAATCGAAATCTCCCCTCTTCCAGTTTCAACCCGTTACGCATCATCCCACTGCTACAAGCCCTTGTGAAAAGTCCCTCCCCAGCTTTCTTGTAGGTGCCCATCAGATACTTGAAGGCTGCAAGAAGGTCTCCCCAGAGCCTTCTCCTCTCCACACTGAACAACCCCGACTCTCTCAGCAGTAGGAGAGGTGTTGCATCCCTCTGGTCATCTTTGTGGCCCTCCTCTGCACTCACTCCAACCGGTCTAAGCCCCTCTTGTATCAGGGGCTCCAGAGAAGCCCAGAGAGGCTCCAGGGAAAACCCACAAGAAGATCTCCCTGCTTAGCAAGTAAACACAAGAGGCTTACCAAACCTAGCAGGCGTAAGCGGTACTGCTGAACGTTACAGACGAAAGCATCTGAGAAACAGAGGTGATGCTCAAGAACTAAAATTCACAAGCTCAAAACTGGATGAAGAATGGACTAAAGGAGAGATGAAGTCTTTGGGAAGATAATCAGAAAGTAAGTTGACATACTGAAAGGACGGAACAATCTTTAGAGGGCAGAGTTTTGGATGAGAGGATGGAAGACAGAAAATACCACACAAAGGCAAGGCAGGAGAAGGAGAAAGGTGAATGACAACAAAAATAGAGGAGAATGTAGCTAAAAAAAAAAAAGTTGAATTAATTTATAGGATCCATTACACTGTGATATATGCTAGGCTGAGCAATGAGAAGATATTTTAAATAAGGAGGGAGAAACCACAAGGAGACGTGAGGGAAAGAAACAGAAGGAGGTATCCGTATGTGTCAGGAACACTTGAAGATTATGAGCCTGTGATTTTGGCAATTCCTTTTACATGAAGAATTCAGTTGAGAATTATAAAAAACTAAATTTGGGACCCAAGAAACAGAAAGACTCTATTGCTATTCCATCTCAGCCAAGAATCATGCAACCTTTACATCTATTCTCAACACACTGAACAGTCAACTGACTTAAAATGATGAAGCAACATGGGATCAACACATCTGGACAGCAAAAATTAGCTAAGGCTTAAACAAGGTGGCGTTTCCAGCTCTGTCATTCACAAAGCAGCAGCTCGGCCTTCCCTAGGCTGTGGTCACACAGCAACTTGAAACTCTCGTGAACCTACTGCATAGTCTCGATTTCCTTCTCCTTCTTGTTCCTCCCACCTCTCGCTATCGGCAGCGCTTATGCAGCTGCGCAACAGGCTGGATCAGGGAACAGATTTATTCAAAAACTCTCCCTTTTTTGGGAGAAGAGTCGGGGAAAGTTTGATTTCAGGTGGGTAAATTCTCTAATCCACATGGTTCATCCATCCTTGTGCTCCTCCAGGAAGACAGTAGATAGCTGGCAAGCGGAGCTCGTCGTTCAGCAGCAGTACAAACTTTAGAAGAAACTAAAACAGCTGTGGAACCACAACCTCACTTACACTGGCAAAGCATGAAAGCTAAGGAGGTTTAAAAAAGACAGTTTAGAATACATTAGCAAAAACTGTAAAGGCATGTAAAGTTCTTTTGAAACACAGGCCTTGAGATAGCATTCTGGGTAAGGCAACTATCACCAAACAAGTTTATAAAGTCTACAGCATATAAATATATTACAGAAATACCAAATTGAATTAGAACGTGGATTATACGAGGTCTTTAGAATTTTGTAGCCATGCGCACACACAGAAGGAAAGTACGCCTGTGTCTTGGTAATCTCAGACTACTATGTGTGACATACATATTACCACCAATCAAATAAGTTAATCTTAACCCAGTTGGCCCCTGGAAAAAAAAAAAAATTAAAAAACAATTAACTTGCTGCCTTAAAGCAACCAGGTGTGGATAGAGTGAAGAAGTACTTCAAGCCATACAGAAATTCTGAAGGGTTTCTGGATCCCAGCAGCAAAGCCTACATTAACCTTTCAGGGGGGTAAAAAAAACCTTTCTCCATCACTATTGCAGAAAAACAATCTTTTTCTAGCAATGCCAGCACAGATCTACCACATGAAAGGAGATGGTAGCTTTAGTGAGCTACAGAAGATAAACATGTCATGCCTAAAACTGAGCCAATGATCCTAAAAGCATCCTGAATCACTTGTTCCACAAATTCCCCAGTCACCACGTATGAAGAAATGTAACACGAAGAGCCAAAACAGAGATTATAAACACGGAAATGTATTTTTAAACCTATTTGCTAGCACATTTCCAAACACATTTTTTTATTATAGTCTTGTCAAGTCATAAAAAGATACTTCAGCTTTACAGCTACTGAGCTCCCACAGAGAACAGACAGTTGTTAAACTGCACTGGATATTTGATTTTTTTTTTTAATGGATAATTTTACATCATTGTCAAAAATCATCCAGATTTCCACTGAACTACCAGCATGTAGTTTTGTTGAGTCCGTTACGAGACTGAAGCACCTCTGTGACAAGGAAAGGCTGGGAGCCCAGGGGCTGCCGAGCTGGAGAAGAGAAGCCTGAGAGGGGACCTGATCAATGCTCATCAAGAGCTAAAGGGCAGGGGGCAAGAGGATGGGGCCAGACTCCTGTCAGTGCTGCCCAGTGACAGGACAAGGGGCAACCAGCACAAACTGGAACACAGGAAGTTCCACCCCAACATGACAAAAAACTTCTTTACCATGAGGGTGGCAGAGCCTGGCCCAGGCTGCCCAGGGAGGTTGTGGAGTCTCCTTCTCTGGAGAGATTCCAAACCTACCTGGACACGATCCTGGGCACCCTGCTCTGGGTGACCCTGCTAGAGCAGGGGGGTCAGACAAAGTATCTCCACAGGTCCCTTAAAATCCCTACCATGCTGGGATTCTGTGATTCTTTCTGTCCTCCAGGACCCAAATCTACATCCTTGCATACAAAAGACTGCGTTATCACTCAAAAAGAAGACATATTTTAGCTTTAAATAAATATGCCGGTTTTGTTTATGCACAGCCCCTCACGTATCTGCAGAGGGGCTGAAGAAGAGGCAGTTACACCTTTATGCCTCAACGCTGACCAGGAAGAAACCTGTTTGGAATCAACAGCAGCTCAGTCCTTGTCCTCTCCCAATGACGTAGTTTAAGCCTTCAAACTACAAACATCTAAAGCAGCGTTCTGTTTGGCATAAAGATATCAAAGCTATTGGAATAGCAAGTATGCTTATGATCTGGTGGGCTGCCAAAAATCATCTGCTAGTATACCAGACAATAGCTATATTCTGCTGGCACTCCTAAGAAAACTTTCTGATCTTTTCTTTGAATCACTTTTTAGTTGTATAGAAAACCAAACTGAAATTATATTTTAAGAAAATGTAATTAAGAGGTTTAAATCCTATACAAATACTATGCTTTGAAAGTACTGCAAATGTGATTTCAATGCTTGCCATTGATGTGCTAACAAATACAGTCATTATTTGTGATAATTTAACAATTTTAAAGATGCATTCTTCAGTTCGAACTTGCAAACCACATACTCAGAGTTTCTTGTCGCCACTGCAGCAGTGAAGTTTGTAGAAATCAGAGCAGCATAATAAAAGAGCACAAAATTGTACTCTCACAGTGCCTGAAAGCTCCGACAGCGCTACGAAAGGACTCGAACTCGCTCAAGTCTTGATAAACAAACAGCATTCAGTTAAAATTTAATACTTTGGGATAACAGCAGGGTGCTTTCTATGAAAATAATTCTGCGTCCCACAGACAAAAAGATCCTGTGTGTGGTTCCAGCGAGCGTTGCTTTCTGGAACGCTCTGGCATCACGGTGGCTGCGTATCCTGAATACAGTCATAAATACACAAGTAATGGGATGACGAGGTTGACACCCAACTTGTCACACGAGTGTGACACACTGACCAGCAGAATATCAAGGCTACCAAAACCTCACAGCCCAGTTCCCCCTTCCCAGCTAGAGGCAATTAAAAGGCCTCTGCCTCACAAACCAAGATCAGGGAGGGAGGGGGGTTTCAGCAAATGTTTCTAAGCAAAACTTCTCTTGTTCTCTCTTACTCCGTTAGCTGATATTTGAACAAATCCTTGCCACGATGGAGCTGTCATATCCTATCACATCATTCCATGTTTAAAGAATGTTTAATCTGTAAATCCACACAGTGATTCTGCAAACGCAGGTTGCTTGCAACAAGAACACTGAACAGAGATTATGTACATTTAGTGACCGTGTCAGTGAATTAAATATATTAACCCAGCTTCCTAATCCATAACATTAAAATTTACAAGTTAAATTAACTGTCGAAATTAAATTACATTAAAGGAAAATATTTTAAGCCGGCATTTTCATGTTTTCCTGGGTTTGTATGCACAGGCTAATAATGCTTATGGCATCTTTCATCAGAATACAGGCTGAAGTGATTACAAGCTCCTGAAAAATAGGAAATGGCAACAAAACCTGGACTAGAGCAGCAGTACCTGGTCTCAATGTTCTAAAAATAAGCTTCCATCTAGGGGGAAATATTTCCTTACATCAGTCTGTTACTTATTACTCAGTATTTGCTAATTAAACACTGCACAGCCAACCCATTTTAATCTAAGGAAATGAAAGCTGTGATCTTTCCCATAAAAAAAAAAAAAAGTGTTTCAACACCCATAGAAGAAAAAGAAGGGAGAGAAGGCTCAAGCCTCAGCATTCTGATTTATGAAGAGAGCACACTGAGGGGGTGAGACAAACAGTAGGTCATCTGTCAAAGTTGCCACATTTGCATTTTATATACAAACATAAAGCCAGAAACCTCATTTAAATAATTAATGGGTTGACTACGCACTACCAGAAAGAGCAGGACAACAGTGGACTTACTGCTGGATATTTTACAGAAGAGCCATCCTAGAAATTGATCCTCTCCAAATGGAAAGGGTAATCCTCCATATAGTGTCAGGTACCAGCACCCACCATATTTTGTTAAAAGCAAACTTTTAAATTCCAGAGAAGCCATCACATCAGGTAAAACAAATAATACAACCCCCACAATGGATGCCATGTACATTTTCCCTATTGATCTTAACCTGGGCAGAGTTTTAAATTATAAACACAAACATAAGTTTCTGGTAAAAAACGCCATCTATTTTAAAGTGCTGTTGAAAGCTACCTCTAGCGAGACATAGATTAGCAGTGGTTTTAAAATATTTTCATTATTTTAGCAGCCTCTCACAACCGGTAAATCAAAGTCTTAGTCTATTATACAGGGAAATACTGCTGAAAAGAGCAATACTTTTTGTATGCTGTTTGTGACTTCTTTTTTTAAAAAAAAACATTTCCCCCATTGAAGAGAAGAAAAAATGGTTTGCATTGTGTTAGCTCCAGTTATAATTTCCAGCTGTGTCAAAACTTCAACAGCCTAAAAGCAGGAAATCCAAAGAGGAAATTCCATCGTCAGTTCCTGAAGTTTTGTAACTCAAATGCTCTTCCAAAAACTGGATCTTGAAGGAATTTTGGTAGCATTTTCTGTAACCTTACCTGATATCTTCAAGGAGCTCACATTCTGCCTGATGCTTGGCCTGAAGTTTTGTCATCTGCTCAACCTGGATGTTTTTTAGCTCCTGTGTAACTTTCACCTATGAAAAAAAAAACCCACAGACCACATATATTTTCTGTAGAGTTTATGTCAGGTTTCAAGAAGAAAAAAAAAAAACAATTTATGTCCTTCATCTATTTGGAAATTGCACATTTCAGTGGAAGATTTGAACAGCAAGTGAAAAGTGCAGTTTAACCCTACGCAATATTCATAAAGGCTGATTTCAGGCAGTGCTTACACTGCAAATGGCAAGAATCTCGTGCTTAGACCCAGCCATTAACAAAAGTGCAATTTTATTCCAAAATCTGGGAGGGCAGCTTGTGTGTGACAAAATTTTTGCTTATAAAAAAAGAAAAAAGTAGGCTACGGGGCGGGGGGGGGGGGAATTAAATTCTAGTGTATACATTTAGCACTTCAGTGCAAGTCACACAATTTTAAAATGTATTAAACTGTCCTATAATTGGTATAATTTAAAGACAGCTTAAATATCAAGTTGATTTTTGATTGTGCATCAGCTCAAAAGAGGCCTCTGTGAAAGGCTTCGGACGGTTGGCCTTAGGTTTTCAGCATTGGTGTCATTTTCCTTTGAACCTTGTGATCACAAAGCTAAAATTCCAATACGTTGGGAACCTACTTGATAACAGCCAGATAGAACCATTGGCACAGGTATCAGGAATGATTTGGGTTTGAAAGGGAACCTTTGGGGTTGTTTTGTTCTTGTTTTTACAGAACAAGAGGTCTTGGCATTTAAGCCCTCTAGTGATCACAGGGAATCCATGTATCGGCCTAAAAAAAATGATCACCAGTGTATCTGAAGACATTATGTATTCATGAGGACAGAAATGCCAAACAGTTACTGTAATGGGGGAAGAGAGATGAAAAATTCAGAGAGGATGACACAGATCTCCCTCTTCATCGCTAGCCAGGGCAAAAAAACCTAGATCTCATCGGCTAGCAAAAGCCTCCTCAATTCTAACACTGAAAACAATCCCCAGCAACAAGCAACCTTTAATCACAACATGATACAAAGACAAGTTTTTCACACGATACAAAAAAATAAAATTACATGTATGCCCTTGACTTTAAGAAGAAAGTGTCTACATGAACTTCAGCATTTTGGGGTTTATCTACATATGAAAAAAACCCTGTTCAAAAATAAACCCACACAAGATGACCCCATGTAATGGAAATAATCTCAAATTAAATCATACAGGCAAAGAACCACACACATCTAAAATAAATAAGCTGCCAAATGAAAACTAAAATAGAAATAGGAACTGTTGAACAAAAGCAGAGTCCAGTCACAAAACAAGAGGCCGAGAGGCAAGAACGAGCCAAGGCGAGATCTCCACTGCAGCTGCCTGCCGGGGCTACTGGGGAGCTCAGGAGATGACAAGGGATTTCTGTTTACGCTTCCTCTCCAGTCTCCCTCCCCTCCCAATCTCTCCTAGATGCTATTGCACAGATCTCCACCCGGCAAACCCCTGCAATCTCCTCAGCGAGAGATCTCCACATCACACATGAGAGAAATCTCAAGCATCTACGGCAAGCTACGGCAATCGGACTGTAAATGGTTTACAGCCCAAACCACCCTCATCGAGCAGCAATGCAAAGAGTATGTAACACGCACAAATCTCAAAAACCACAAAACTCGCTTCCACGGTGCCTGTAAAGGAGCAGCTCTCCTTCCTGAGACCTGCTTCACCATCTCTAGCTCCCCTTCTTTCCACACACCAACCATTGCCTACAACCCTCCAAATAATGAGCCAATAAACCTTCACCTATCTTGGTACTCACAGGTAGCTCAAGACCCCACTACAGCTCAAGTCTCCCTGATAACAACCTGCCTACACAAGACAAGCCACACTAGGAACAGTCTTTTTTCCAGATCTACATTCCTTCTCATGTCTTTTCCCACCCCAGCCCCTCCAAAATGCAAAGCACCCCATATTCCCATGGACCGCACTGACACAAAAAAGCCTCCCTGCTCCATTTACAGCTTGTTCCCATCACATATATGTTGTACATATTTGGCTGCTCCTGCTCGCCCGCGCTCCTGAGACACCCTGGGATAGTCTGCATCCTTGCATCAACTCCAGACGTGACCTTCTGATCCAAGACAACCAAGCCATTGCTGTTGCACTCAGCCCACCCTAGCACCTGAATGCTGCTGAGCCCCCAAAACACAACCGGCATCACCCCATCACCGGTACAGGCTGTCTCACCACCTCTGTGCAGTGCCAAGCCCTCTGCAGCCATTGACCCCTATCCAGCCCTACCCAGCCATTGCTCTCCTTCATTTGGAGAACCTCCACTAGGTATGCGGGTGGCCCAGCCGTGGCCACCCCAACATCCACCGACCCATGGCCCACCCCTGCACCTCCTCCCTCACCAGCCCTTCCCCATGTCCTGTCAGAGCTCATCTCCCACACCTGGACCCATCCCACCCCCCATGGCTTCCAGACCCCTTCCCAGACATTCTCCCCTTCCCC
>JAVSBS010024696.1:14571-65113 GCA_033124195.1 Coracias cyanogaster | reverse complement strand
GTTTCTCATGTTTGGCTTTTGCTTTCCTGTGCAGCTGTTCACTTGACATATATCATCCCAGGACAATTTAGCTTTCTGTGTAATTGTTTTCTAAGTATTTGTATTTATCCTGTTGGTAATCCTGCACTGAAAATCTTGCCCATACTTGGTTATATGCTTATATTGATTTTGTTTCCTTTTCTTCTGGTCTTAGTTACAAATTACACCTTTCTTTTTGTTTGGAATGTTTTAGGGTGATTGATTACTGAATGAATCAAGTTCGCCCACAAGCTAAGGCTTGATTTAATCCCCTTAGTACCAGAGATTTCAGAGCACGCAAACTGAAGTTACAGCACCCTCTGGAAATGAGGGCAATGGATATTTTTCCCGGATGTTGGAGAGCTAGGCCTCTGGGTACCCCACTTAAGATCAAGTACCTGCTCTTGCCGAGGCATAGAGTTAAACTCCAATTTCTGCCATGTCAGTGGATTTCTGTGGCTGTCAGAGGAGAGTGAGCTCTTTGTTTGCAATCCCTTGAAGATGTGAGATCTATAAATTGCAGGCTCTTTAGGGAATATGACTCTGTATGCATGCAGGGCTTTGTTTTCTTTGCAAAGAAGAGGGGAGGGAGAAAGGTTTGATAAGAGACACACATGTGTATGTAAAACAGTAACTTGGGATCAGTAGGAAAAAATGTGGATCCTATTATAGATGAATTATCCTCTGAAGTTCCTTCCCTGAAGATAACTGAACTTGCTTTTATGCAAATGAACTCTCTGTGAGCTTGACATTGCAAACAGTGCACTTGAAAGTATTTTGGCTGCTTCCAGCCTCCGCTATGAGGTGGGTAACAAATAGATTAAGCATGTGCTGCAGTGGACTTGATCAGATATGTGGTGATATGCAGATGTCTCTGAACCTGAGCTTACAGTTAGGCTCAGCTGCAATGGCAGGAATTACCTGGGGCATCTATTACTGTGGCTTCTACATTGTCAGGTATGGTGTGGAAATGAGAAGACTGCAAGCAGCACAGCTTGCAAGAACTTGTTGCTGATACCCCTTTAATTCCTGAGGTTTTCCAAACTCTTAAAAACGTCCTGTCATGTGCATTCCTTTTCCCAGCCTTTTGGTTGTAACCATACAGTACTGAACCCTCTGTTACAAGTGCCATGATTACCTCCATCTCCTCCTGCTACTGCAAATGAGCAGAGAGGAAAAGTTCATTAATCAATTATCTGAATTTTGGAGAGAACCAGAGCAATGATAGTCTCCTGTTTCGTGGAGATTTGAAATATGCCTCCTTCCTTCGGAAGCAGATGCAGCCCCAGTTTAAACAGGCAACAGGGTGAAAAAGAAGGGGGAGAGCAGATGGGGCACACAATTGACCTGGCAGCTTGCAAAGTGCTGGTACAGAGAAAGTCTCAACGCTACCCCTATCTGAAAATATCTTCATCCCACAAAAGTCTAGTGTGTGTATGTATGGGTAAGAATGAGCTTAGGAAATAAAACATCTCTGAAGAGCTTTCTTCTTGTTGCATCTGCCTTCAGGACTGTTTTTATGCATTTTAGCTGTCAAACCCTCTTAAGCTTTGTGGCTTGGGAAGTGAAGCTTGTACTTACTGGTTCTTTGAGTACTTTATACAACCGTTTCCCAGACCATTTCTCTCCTCTCAGCTACTCTCTCCATTGTTTGGCCTCAGTGTCATGTTCCCTCCTTTCCTTTCATGGCCACCAGGGTGCTCCAGCCTCATGAGCCAAACCACCACCTTGGGACAAGAACCAACTTTGGGACAAGAACCAACCTTGGGACCCCAACAAAATCTCAAAGATGTGTTGGTGTGCGGGGCTGTGGGTAGAAGGTGTGGGAAGAAGTTGGCAAAATTGGAGCTAAAAATGCAAACCAGCAATGTTGACGAAGGTAGCAAGAACTAGGATATTTATTCAGCCCCATTTAAGGAGCACATACTAATGCACTTCAGTGGGACTTCTACTTGTGGAGTACTTTTTAAGGCCACAGTGCAACAGACGTTGTTACTAGAGGCAGTAACAAGTACATTTATCAATGGTAGCAGCAACAAACCAAATGAAAACACAGTCATTGCTACTTAGTCCAAGTTTTAATGCAGCAAAACATTAGGTTTTTAAGTAAACCTCATAGGGCTTCAGCCAGTGCTAAGAATAAGCACGTGTAAGTGATTTGTTGAACTGATGGCTATAACAAGTACCTGATGGCTCTACAGATGCCAAACTCCTGTATTTTATCTCTCCCTGTATTTCTGTACAGTTCAAATAACTTTTATGTTTCAGATTTTAAAAAGTGATTAGGCTACACAGAAACTTAGAAAGTACCTGTAAGAAAATTCTCCTTTTTCATCAACTCACTTTTTTACTGGTTTTGAAATAGGAAAAAAAAACCAGTGCACTATAATCTGACAAAATGTTGCATGCCTTAGCTCTTTGTATGGACTAAGGGAACAAACTTCAACTCTATGTCTTATTTTTATAATTTTTAATCCCCCTTCTTTCATAACTTTCTTACATTCATAGAACAATACAAGAGAATGAAAGTAACTAATTTAAATGATACAAATATGCACAGCCATTAACTGGAAGACTTTGTAGGAATAGGGATAAAATATCAGCCTTAAATTTCAAAGTGAACAGTAGTCAGTTCAGATAGGGTTTGAGTTATATTTTTAATTTAAAATTCTTCAAATCTTTTATTCTCTCTGTATCAAAATAGATCACTACAACTTCAATACTCAATACTTAATTATCTGCACTATAAAAAGAAATCCCCTTTAACAGTTAAGAAAATATTTAAACAGCTCTCCTTTTTTTGGTAAAAGAACTGAAACATGATGTGCAGTGTATAAGCCAATTTTCTACTGATGTATACATGGAGGTCTAAATAAGATTAAGAGAAATGTGTTTTCTCTGATCTTGGCAACTTTTGCATTCAGTTTTTTAGGCCATCATTATGTGGGGTTTGGGAATCCAGACAGTTTTAGCTACATGAATTTATTTGCAGTGTCACAGCCTTACCAAGTGATAGATAAATTTCTTTATTTTTGCAGAAAAATGTGGCTTTGTTAGACTTAAACATGAAAACCATCTTCTCATGCTGGAAGTCATAAGCACAAGCTTTTGCAATTGGTGAGGGTAGGATCCTGTGGTCACAGAAAACAGTTCTTTCAGTTCAAATATTCCTGGAGGAAGAGGAACTGTTTTGCATCCCCTGGGAAGCAGAGGAGACTGAAATGAACAGGAGTGGGACAGAAAAGTGGAACTTCATATTTTCCTTGTGAAAACTATTGTCAGTAATGTCTTGCCTTATGTGGTAGAAATTTATTTTTGGAGGTAGTTTAGTCCTAGTTTTTAAGGTACTTAACATCTTTAAGGTAGGCTTTCTAAGAGTCTGAGATAAATGAAACATGGGACTTCTGGGAAGTTTCCGAAGATGTACTCTGATCAGCCAGCTTTTCTTGTCTCCTTCAGAAGTGAGTGACCTTTCCATGTTGTATATATCCTCATCAGCAGGAGAGTGCTTTCCTGTTTTACCTGCTGTGTAACCATTTCTATGTTATCTGACATCCCCTCTCCTTGGCACATACATTACCTTTTCTACATAAAATGGCATAGTGCAAGAGCGGGTCAGAGGGGACCACACATGGTTACTGTTGGCTCTTTCCAGATTTCCAGTACATTAATTTGATAGAGGATCCCACATTGGCTTGGAGTGGCCATGATTAGGTATTTAAAAGAAGTGTTTGCTGTGCAAGTCACAGGACCTCAGCAAGACAGGCTTACAGGGAAAAAAAATAGTTTGGAAATAAATTGAAACTTTGTGAAATTTGATCTAGGAAGGTGGAAAGTGAGAGAGAGTAGGGGTTTTGACATAGACTAAAGGTCTTTACAGAACCAAGAATATAATTGGAGTAAAATTTACCTGTGCTTTTGCATTTTGACTTGTTTTCTTTCCCAGTTTGAGATAAATGAGGTGTAGCCGTGCCTGGGGGAGAGAAGAAAGGAAGGCGGTAGAAAGGAATGAATTGTGAGAACTTCAATGCCTTATTTGTGCACTGTCCCTGCAACAGCACCTGTGCATGTATGAAGAGAGACATTGCTGCTTGATTCCAGGTGTGAGCAGCCAGAGACAGGCTGTGAAGCTCCATAGCAGCCAAGAAAGGGGTCATTCTTCCTCTTCACAACCCTGCATCCCACTCTGTGGTCTATGACATGACTCAGCAGAGCAGAGACTGATGGAGAAAATGGATTTCCACATTCTCATCCAAGTTGCACCCACTGCCGGAAACAACTATTGTCCAGATAGAATAGAATGTATGTTCTATAATGTATTCAGAGCCATACAACACTTTTTGCTGAAACACTGTACAAGCTACCAGTGTTCTTGAAGACCTGGTACTCGGCAGGCTTTGCTCTGATATCTGCTGACTCCCTGTCATGAATGCATGGGGCAGCTTCTTTTCCCCTGTAGGCTAGTATCTGGGACTAGGAGGCAGCTTTGTTAACAGTACTAGTCCTTGCCCTGCGTTATCATTGTGGAAATTTAAATACTCTATGTGGAATTAAGTCAAAGGAATCATGGCGTGTCTTTTGCTACATGGGAGGCGAGGTACAGATTGGTGAGTCTTCTGGGATTGTGTGCTCTCCATCTCTGCTTCCAATAGCAGGTGCTGGGTGGTGTGACCCTCTCCTAATGCCATCTCCACAGTAGGTCACAGGAGAAGCAAGGGGACAGAGGGAAAAACCGGTGCAGAGGGAATCCACACTTGGAGAAGTGCTTTGGCACTGCACTGTCAATGAGTGACTTGCTGGCCTGGAGATACAGGAGAGTGCAAAAGGCAGGGGCCTGGCGGGGAGGGAACAGAGAGGTCAGTGTCATGCAGCAAAGAAGTGACTTGACAGATCTGTGCTGGCATTTTGTATTTATAAGACATGTAGGCTTATAAATGAGCTCTACAATAAAGTCCCTACTGACTGCAGGGAAAGAAGAAATGACCCTTTTTTGTCAGGGGGAGAAAGTACAAACAAAAGAGGGAGAGGGAGAAATCATATTTCTCAACTTATCATCTAAGCCGTGTCTTTGTTAGACACTTATGGAGGAGAAAGCTCTCCATTACTCACCACTGCGCTGGCTCACTGTGATGCAGTGTGAAGGTGACCAGCATGGGAAGAGCCATCCAGCATCTCACAGCCTTGGGGAGTTTCTCTATATGCCATTTTCTATGTACAGCTGGAGAGAAGAGGGAAGGTGCAGTTAGAGGTGAGCTTAGTTGCATTTCCAGGAAGCTGCAATGACCTCACTGGGATCTACCACTTGCATCATGATGGACTTTAAATAGAGTAATAGCTTTGGGATCCCGCTTCTCAAGATCAGCAGTGACAGTTTCCTACTCACAGGGGCATTTGTGAGAGAAATTAAAATTTGTGTGTGTGCAAGCAAGTATTAGAGGGGAAGGTTTTACTGCAATGCTGGAAAAGTCATCCTACCCTACATGCTAACCTATCATGCTACAGCGTCGTCATAACCAGCTGATGGACACCCAAAAGCGAGGATAGTTTTGAGGATGAGGTAGCTGGGATCTGGGCAGGTGTCCTGAAGTGCTGGCACAAGAGCAGCCGTCCCAGTTCCTCTGAGCAAGTTATCTGTTTCCAAGTCACTACCCCAGAGGCAACAACTCCCTTCCCCTGACTCCAGGGAAGAGTGAAGTTAACACGTATGCCTTTGGTCTACTATCAGAAGGGAAAGAGCTGTGTCAACACAGAAAATGCTATTTGTTTACAGGTTGTTAGAGACAAAGGAGACACAGGCAGGAGCAAGAATAAAAATGGAAGTTCTAAAGTAACAAAATGAGAGAAAAGAGAGAAGATTGATTGTTTAAGTCACAAAAGACGTAAAAATAAAGGGAAAAGTAAAAAGACTATTAAATCGAATATGCCTGCCCTTTAGAATAACATTGATAAAGGCTGGGGATGTGCAGTGTAAAGGTTGAGACATATCTAACTGAGGGTCACATCTGATGAAATGATAATTTATGGTTAGAGAATAAAAGAGGCCATTTGAATTATGTAGGTATCTTTTTTAGACTATCAGATATTAGGAGGCTGGAGGGAGCACACATCACTAGATACATGAAGCAGGTGTCTGAAGAGCATCCAGCTACAAAAGCAGAAAAAAAAGCTCCTGTTTGTTGCTTTGCTTGCTTGCCTATCCCCTTCTGCTTGCTGTAGCGATTTGAAATTAAAAACTAAGTAATGCAATATATATTCTGTGTTCTCTGTTACAATTGACAATATGAGAAACAATACCTTAATGATGTGTTAGATTCTTAATGAAGATGCTTGTTAGGCTTCATAGTATAAATGCAAAAAAGATTTAAAGGTGTTTGTTCTCCAAGTATAACCAGGTCAGGCTATGAGAGAGACCTGTGTGAGTGCAATGAATAGAAACAAAAATGGTGAGAAAAACCTGGATAGTGACTGAACTGATCAAGAAAAAGATGATTATGCTGAATAAGCAGATTTCTCTGTATAGATATATTAATATTGTAAACTGTGTCAGCCAGTGGAGTGGTCCAGCTTCTTAGTGGCTGCGTCTGTTTCTTTTCTATTAGCTGCAGAATCGAATATAGTCATTAGGAAACAGATGTGTACATTCTCATCTCGAGAGTGCATTGTATCATACTAACGGGAGACCACAAAAAGCCAGCTAGATCATTCCCTCATTCTCTCACAGTTCCATGATTCTCCCCCATTCTTTGCCTGCTACTGTTCAACTCTGCGCATACCTGCTTTCTGAATCATATGGAGCTTTTTCTTGAATTGCACTTTTTTCTGAAATATTTTCTTCAAGTGTTGTTCTATGCAATTGCCTCTTCTCCCTCACCCCATCAAATAGGGAGAAAAATGCACACCCAATAGTATAATTTACAAAGACTTACTGTTGAATCCTTCATCAGACTCTTTTACTTGAAGTCTATAATTGTATTCTGTAGAAAGCTAAACCGATTTGCTCACTCTGGAGAGCACTGTGTTGTAAAAAATTGAATCTGACTTACGCACTTGATAACAGGAATAACTTTCTATACCTGATATAGAAGTGATTTGTATTATGTAACATATGTAATTACTATGGAATTATGTATTTGTAATATGGGATATCATAGACATCAATGAGACACTTTCATTGCAGCTTTTCCAGGGTCTCTCAGGTGTTTGTTTTGGAGGAGGTAGTCAGCATAACAGTCTTTTACCAGTGTCCCAGCATCACTGAAGGAAACTGACTGTAATTAAGTGAAAATGTGCATCCCTTTCTTGTAGTCACCAAGAACACTGAGGTGTTGAGAACTCTGCATCTTCCTTGTTTTTACAGACTCATGAGGGAGAGCCCAATGTATGTGAAAAACACATGACTTAGTGAATTAGACTTGCCTCTTATGGAATCATAGAATGGTTTGGGTTTGAAAGGACCTTAAAGATTATCTAGTTGCAACCCCCCTGCTGTGCCCAGGGACACCTCCCACTAGACCAAGTTGCACTCAAAGCCCCATCCAACCTGGCCTTGAACACATCTGGTGGAGCATCCACAACTTCCCTGGGCAACAAGTTTCAGTGTTTCAACACCCTCATAATGAACTTCTTCCTAATTTCTAATCTAAATCCAACCCATTTCATTACCCCTTGTCCTATCGCTATAAGACCTTGTAAAAAGTCCCTCCTCAGGTTTCTTGTAGGTCCCCTTCAGATACTGAAAGGCTGCAATAAGGTCACCCCAAATTCTTCTCTTCTCCAGGCTGAACAACCCCAACTCTCTCAGTCTATCCTTATAGAAGAGGTGTTCCAGCCCCCTGATCATCATGGCCTTCCTCTGGACCCACTCCAACAGGTCCATGTCCTTCTTGTGTGGGGGTTTAGAGCTGGATGCAGTACACCATATGGGGTCTCAAGAGAGTGGAGTGATGTCCAGATATACCAATGATTGCCTATATGGCAACATTTGTGAGCATGTCCACCTCTGTAAAATGGTACTGACATAGTAGAATGCTCACCTTACATCTCTAAGAAGGACAGGGAAACACTCTGTCGTCTGTGAATGTTTGGTATTATTGATAAAAGCAATGACTCTGTGCTCCCACATAATGTATTCCTCCCTAAGGCCCTCCGCAGTAGATGATGTTATTCATAATGTCTCACTATCCAACCAGCACTTCTCCGAAGGATGCTGTAGCTTAGTACACATGGACACCCTTCTGCAGTGGGGAAGTAAGGGTTTGCTACCATTTTTACCTGTTTTGACCCCAAGGAGCAGAAGCGTGTAAATATGTACAAACCTGTATTAGTGTGCATGTTTGTGTTTGCATGTGTGTGTGTGAGAGAGAGTTGATGATGATGATCAGTGCACCCTTCTTCCTTGGATTACTGGAGGGATTTTCTGTATGATGTAGTGAAGTGACTGTGAACTTCCACATTTCAGAGTTAGGAAACCATGGTGACCAGTGGACTTTACTTGCAAGTTCTCTGGGTTTTCTTTTCTCCTTTCTCTGATGTCAGGCTCTTTCTGTTATTTTCTTCCTGCTGACTTCCAAATAGCAGGGCTTATAGCCAGAAATTCCTGCAAGCTGACTTAGATCTTCCTGAACTAGCCCAAAAAACTAAAGTGTTGGCTGAGTTTACCACTGAGTTTTATTTTTCTACTGTGCTTTGGGGGCTAGAAGTAACCTGGCTTCCTGATGCAGGATATTTCTTCTAGTGGTGTAACTTCTTTCTTGGTCTTAGGTCTGACTGAATTGGTGTACTGGAGGTGTATTGCAAGAAAAAACATAGCTTCCTGGGTATTATAAAGTTGGGCCAATTTCATTGAAAACACCCCCCAAAGGAAATGACTCTCTTCTTCCTAAATTCTTTCTGTCTGCTATGAATTATTCACCTCCAGGAACCCATTGTTCCCAATTTTGGAAATTTCTGCGTCTTTCAAGTGACTTCACTCTATTGGAAGTAGCAACTCCCCTTACCTCATTCTGCTTCTAGGACATGCCCTGTAAAGTTTTGAGGGGCTTCCTGTGCTTGTGTCATTGCCCTGCTGTCACAAGGGTGTTCTTGGACACTCTGTCGTCCTGCTTTGCATTAGTATGCACTTCCCAGTGTGCATTAGTTTTGTCTCAGGGAACTGGTACAAGACCTTCAGAGAAAAGAGGAACCTGCTCAAGTCATGCTGCCAAAGTCAGCAGACTTTTTTCCAAATAAAGAAAAAGAAAAATAAACCAAACTACTCTGAAGAAACCACAAGCCAATCAACTCTCTGAATTGAATTGCATGAGAAAGAGACCTACAATTTCAGAGGAGCAACACCCTGACTTGCAGCTTCTTTCAGCATGAGAGGGAAGTGTTGCTTGTAGTTCAATTGTAAGTGATAATTGGAAAATATATGTTACAATTTCAACCCTTTCGTGATTGGAAGCTTGTAACTGAATTAGGTCTCCTGATGGTGACAGCCAAGCATGAAGCACCTCCCTTAATCTAAGCATGTTCTGAGGTCAGCCTGTTTATATTATCACAGAATCACAGAATGTTAGGGATTGGAAGGGACCTTGAAGTTCATGTAGTCCAATCTCCCTGCCGGAGCAGGATCACCTAGATCAGGTCACACAAGAACGCATCCAGGCGGGTTTTAAACATCTCCAGAGAAGGAGACTCCACAACCTCCCTGGGCAGCCTGTTCCAGTGTTCTGTCACCCTCACCATGAAGAAGTTTTTTCTCATATTTATGCAGAACCTCCTATGTACGAGCTTGCACCCGTTGACCCTTGTCCTATCATTGGGTGTCACTGGGAAGAGCTTGGCTCCATCCTTCTGACACTCACCCTTTACATATTTATAAACATTAATGAGGTGACCCCTCAGCCTCCTCCAAGCTAAAGAGACCCAGCTTCCTCAGACTTTCCTCATAAGGGAGATATTCCTTTAATCATCTTTGAGGCTCTGCGCTGGACTCTCTCAAGCAGTTCCTTGTCCTTCTTGAACTGAGGGGAACAGAACAATATTCTAGATGTGGTCTCACCAGGGCAGAGTAGGGGAGAAGGAGAACCTCTCTTGACTTACTAACCACACCCCTTCTAATACACCCCAGGATGCCATTGGCCTTCTTGGCTACAAGGGCACATTGCTGGCTCATGGTCATCCTGCTGTCCACCAGGACCCCCCAGGTCCCTTTCCCCTACGCTGCTCTCCAACAGGTAAGTCCCCGACTTATACTGGTACATGGGGTTGTTCTTGCCTAGATGCAAGACTCTGCACTTGCCCTTTTTGTATTTCATTAAATTTCTTCCTGCCCAGCTCTCCAGCCTGTCTACATCTCACTGAATGGCAGCACAGCCTTCTGGTGTGTCGGCCACCCCTCTCAGTTTTGTGTCATCGCTAAACTTGCTGACAGTGCACTCTATTCCCTCATCCAAGTTGTTGATGAATATATTGCATAGTACAGGTCCCAGTACTGACCCTTGAGGGACTCCACTTGATACAGGCCTCCAACTAGACTCTGTCCCATTGACCACAACTCTCTGGCTTCTATCCTGCAGCCAGTTCACAATCCACCTCACTACCCGATCAGCCAGACCACACTTGCTCAGTTTAGCTGCGAGGATGCTAAACACATTTGACACCTTTACCTTCTAGTACAGTGTCCCATGGGATTTCCCCTACCAATTGCTTGAAAAGGCCAAAGTTGGCCCTACTGAAGTCATTATTATTTCATCCTTGAACTTCTTTACCACTTTGAGTACTTTCAGATACCTTTTTCTTCTCAAATCTCTGTCTTCCCTCAGAATTTTCCCACCATATGCCTATCCTTCTTTCCACTACTCTTCTCCTGTTGCAGTCCTTACCTCTTGCTTTCCCTTGCTATTGCAATAGGCATCTCAGATCTCTATGGCAATGCATTTCAAATTACTTTCTCACTTCTGCCTGCCTCCCTAGCATGTGCCTTTCCAGATACCGTTGCCAATCTCTTACATTCACTGTGGCAAAAAACATACTCCTTAATCATATTCCTCTCCTCATGCTCCCCAGATGCATTACCTTGATTTGCCCCTCTCTTTAACTCTGCACCTTCAAGCCACTGCTAAATCCTAATCCTCATTCCTTTACAATTAAAATCTGTCTTTCTACTCCCCAGTTCCCTACCCACTGTATCACTCTGGCATTGCTCAGGGGGAAGGTTTTGTTTAAGCAAGATTTTTTTCTAGAAATGTGGAGCAGAACTGTTTAGGTTTGACTTTTGTGGGACCCCAGCATAAATCTTCAGTCTACTAGTTAGGGGAAAATATTAATAAAAACCCCCTTTTTGACTTGAACACAAAGTGAATTTAATCCAGTAATTGGTAGAGAGCCCCACAATGTAATCTTAGAGTTCTGTTTTATGACATAGAGTGTTGTAATAGGTATGTCCCCATTCCCAATATTAGCTGCACCGCAGAGAGATGCTCCGTTAGAAGGAATGGGGAAGTTGCTTTTTCTCATTCAATGGTTTGAGCTGTGCCCTAAGGCCTTGGTTCTTACTCCAGCAGATGTGTAGGTCACTGCCAAATAGCTCTGGGTTTGATTGTTCGTTGTATTGTGCCATATGTCAGCTGCTGTGCCTGCACAAAAGCTGATGGAAGCTTTTGCTCTCTCTTAATGCCTCTGAGGTAACTCTCCCCTTATGTGAACTGTGTTTGGTTGCAATTTCACTGCTGAGCTTTGCAAAATTGAACTGTTAAAAAGAAACAATGGATGGTGGTAGCAGAGTCAAACGGGAAGTGGTGAACAGCGAACAGAACTGCATTACATCCTATTATGTCGTGATACAGATGAACAGGTCTGAGACTGCTGTCGAAACAGGACTGAAATGAACGTCTAGGTGTTAAGGACCAGCAGTGCAGCATACCTGTATGTCCTGCACTGAGGTCCTCTGGGGGACATGTCCCTGAGGAAACACCTCTGCTCTGTACTTTCTAAGTCTGTTGTCTGATTTTAGGATGTGGTTTGAGATGCAGTATGAGGCAAGGTTTGCTAATGAACAGGTGAAGAGAGGGAGCTATGAGGTACTTGGCTTCAAAAGGGACCTGGGCGTTCCTGGGGCCAGGACATGTGCAGAGGAGGGAAAAATGGCAGTGTACTGAGTAGTTACTCTTTGGGAAACTGGCTTGTTTAGGAGAAGGCAAGACTTACTGCTTACTGGTGCATTAGCTGAGCATTGTTGCAGACTTTAGGACACTTGGGAAGGAAATCTGTTCAAAAGCTGTGCCTGTGCTCTTCACATGCAACCTGCATTTCCTTTCAGAGGACCTTTTGGGTCTATTTTCCTACACTGCCAAAAGGGCTTTTTATTTCCCTCAGGATATTTTTCTGAATTTCTCAAATCCCAGGAGCATCTGGGAGATCACAATGGTCCTGCAATCCACTGATGCAAAAGCTGCACAGCTATGTGCGCCACAGTGTCCACAACCCAAAGGAGTCACCTCCTGCTCCCACTACCTAGTATGCAGCTCTGGAAGGCATACTTTGGAGAAACACGATAACCCACATTCATAAGCTACACCAGCTCTCTCACTGCTTCAACTATTACGCATTTTTTTTTCTTGCAGTCCAAAAGCAGTCCTCCACCTCCTGCAGATGTCCTCTTGAATAGAGCGACAAGTCCTCATCCATTAATGCAGATTTATTATCTGCATTCATCTACAGGTTTCAAAAGCCTGATGGTAGATTCATTTTTCCTCCCCTCTGTCCATGCAGCTAGGTGCTCCTGGAAAGGGAAAAATTTAGATTGGCAACTGCTTACTGAGATGTTTCCTATTATTTTGCTTATCTTCCTGTAAGGGTGTTCAGAGCAAATGTTTAGTACACTGCAGATAATGTAGTTACCGATAATGGATCCTTGCTGCTAGGAGACATGCAGTGATTTACCTTCATCAAATTAAATCAGAACAGGTGTTGCCAGCTCACTTCCGAATCAGAAGGTGAGCAGGTGTCACAGAGTTGCATCTGGCAGTGGGAGGAAACAAATCTAGGCCTGAGAATTGTTGAACGAGATTATTTTTAATTTGGTGTACAACCTAAGTAATTAGAAGCAGCTTTCCAAGGGTTCTCCTGCACATGCCTCTCCTACCTTTTTAAGAAACAGTAACAGAGGGACACTAGCAGAAAGCAGTATTTGGAATATAGAGCATTGCCAATATTTCCTCTGACACTTAAGGCTTTTTTTTTTTGTCTTTCACAGGGACTTGTGCATATACATAAGCACCAAAGTGAGTTTCCTCGTTTTGGAAAGGCTGAGGAGGGGAGACCGCTGGGACAGAGAAGGGGGAAGTTTATGATACATTACAGCATTTCCACAAATTGGTGGCCATGGGTCCCTTTCTACACTGCAAACTGCTTCCTGGAAGATGTTCAAAGAAGGTTGGACTAGATGATTTTAGAGGTCTTTTCCAACCTGAATGATTCTATGATTCTAAGAATGAAACTTCACTGCAGAAATTGAGGGTTTTCCATAGGAATTCTCTGACACTGCACTACAATTTATGGGTGGAGACCTGCTCATTTCAGGACTAGGTGTGAAATGAGACCTGTGTTTCCTCCTTAGACGAAACCTCAGGCCACTCCTTTGGTATTAATCAGAGTGTCTATATCTGACCCTCCATATTTGGCTAAAATCAGTGGTCTTGAAAGCACGGATTAAGTCCTCTCTCTGCCGCATGCAAAAGCATTTTTGACTAAGTCACTTTCAACTACACAGTGCTCAGCCAGTGCAGTAAATCACACAAACAATGTTAATCACTTTTTGGTCATGTTTAATGGCCTTAAATTGCCTTAGAAATTGCTCCACCTAATTTTATTTCATTGAAGCTCTACAAGGGGTCCAGCTGCAAACAACCACTCTCAGAATCAAGGTTGAATTACTGCAAATACATCGGTAAAGGTAAGGCAGATCCTTGGATCATATGAATTGGTGCAGCCCTGCTGATGTCTCTGATGTTATGGTGATTGATACCAGCAGGCCCATAATACAGCAAAAGTAAATGGTCTGCAGTTTTAAATGCCTGCTAATGGGTCCCATGGTAAATCAATGGCTGACTTGTTAGTTTCTCTTTAAAATGGACTCAGAAGGTACATTAATGTGCAAAAAAAAATAGCTTAGCAGAGCAGTGGCCAACATAGGTAGCACTGTAGCCACTATAGTTCACATTTGCATGTAGTCATAGGCTCTGATTTGTTACCATAGCAGATGCTTGTGCCAGTACATGATAGGTCTAAGATAAAGCCTGACCCCTAGACCAGCCCAGCTGCTGCTGAACTAAAGCCTGCAAGTAACTTCATTTCTACTTTTCAGCCATCTTAAAACAAGTCAAGAAACAGATGGCCTTGAGCGCCCTTCCAGTGGAACTGGAGTGAGAGAAAGAGCTACTGAACCTGGATGGCAATGAGCTTTCTCACCCCAACAGGGTTTTCAATAATTCCAGTATTTTTCCTATGTCCTACTGGGGATTAAAGGTCCTCTTAAAACTTGGATGAAAATCTCTAAAATAAAAACAAGATAGAGCCAAACTAAATATTTTACTTTAATAATGTTCAAATAGTATATTTTGATTGTGACCTTTCTAAGCAATTGACTCTTTTCAGTACAAAAGGAACGTGGAGGTTTCACTTGTTTCCTTCAATTAGAAAATAAAACTTTTCATTTTAAAAAATGTCAAAACAGCAGTTCTTGATCATTCAAAGATTCTTTTAGGTTTTTTTAAGGCTGAGAGACTTGCTGCAAACTTTTGCCATCAATCAATTTCAGTTTTGACAGATGACTGCTTTTTTTGCATTTAGCCCCAAAATTCCTGACCACTTCCAGCAATTTTTACCTCAGTTTTGAAAACCTGCTGCCTTATGTAGGTTTCAGCCCAGTTAAATGAGGTTACACTGGGCAATGGAGATGTAAGAAATGCTGCTTTTTTTTTTTTTTCCTGAGTTCTTTTTTAAATTAATGCTTTAATCTTTTTCTTTTTTTCTTTCTTTTTTTTTTTTTTTTAATCTTTATCAGTGACCAACATGGTTTATAAAGCCTCTAGGTGATTTATATTCTGTTTGCATGATTTAGTGTCATAAGTGAATGCAGTTTGGTTCAAAATGGCTTAATGAAAAATGGTTTCTTTATAACATAAATGGAGCTTAATCCATGTTTTCAAAAATCATTCTGATTAAAGCCTTATAAGGATCAGACCAAGGCACTGTCTGTTGCCAAGGTATCTGCTAGAAATGTGGTTCCCAGGGAAAAACCTAAAGCCTTTACGTCATGAAGGAAGAGTTACTTTCTGAAATACGATGATGATGAGCCAACCTTGTGGATTTCCAGCTCAGATAGCAACGCAGCAAGGTTTTAAGGGGAAAGCAGGGAAACAAAAGCAACCTGATTAAAAAATTAAAACCTCAGAGAAGACCATCTCACCTGATACCTTATTCCAAGTGAGATCACTGCCTTGATCCTAGCTGTTCAAGGCCTATACATTTGGCCCTGAGGAGAGGATGTGGAGGTCCTGCCCAAAGACAGGCTTCCTGCCCACAGTATTGTGGGCAGCTGTCCTCAGATGGGTGCACTATACTTTCAAATAGTTTTGGTTAAGATTTTAAGGAAATGAGCTGCACTTAATATGACTTTGTCAGGGAGTGGTGATTAGCAGCACATTTTGTTTAAAAGTGCCTCATCTTCATTGAAGTGTTTGTTTACAACTCTTCTCTGCTAAATGCTATAAATGGTTCCTTGAAGGCTTTTGGGCTCCATGAAGTGAAATGGAGTTAGAGGATTTATAGTTTTCCTTTGATTGGAGGCTGTTCTACAAGGCAGGCTTTTCAGGTCTGCAATATAACCTACGCACAACAAAGTTTTTTCTTTTTTCAGTGGTATTGGACAAGGTTCGAGGAAAAGTAAGCAATTCCAGTTCATCATCTGTGTCCACTGACAGCATGTTTGTTACAGGGTTGTCAGCACAATGCAGTACCTGATGCTGGCACATTTTGTGATCATCCCCCATGAGCAGTGTTCCCTACCTCCTGGTTTTATTTTTGCAAGCCAACTTGATGATGCAGGTAGGTTTCTTTTTTTTTTTTTTTTTTATCTTTCAGGTCAGACACCCACACATGGATGCTATAAACTTGCATATGATTTTGATATAACCAATATAAACTGTAACTCAACTGATCTCAAATAAACCAAATATCTGCATATGGCATGTTAAGAAAGTAGCAGAAATCTACTCTTAAGGGATGCTACAGAATAGAGTGTGTCAGTAAGCAAAGCTTTCAGAACCTGACTTTTCTGAGGCACAGGAGCAGTGTTCCCTGTTTGCAGGGGCTGCTCTGCTGTGCACCTTCGGCTGAGATTTTGCAAGCAAAGTGGCCCTTCTAATGCCATAGCCAAAATACTCTTTCTTCTGGGCCTTCCTGGAAAGAAATACAAGACTCTCCTCTCTTCCTATGCCACTAATGAGTCTCTGGGTCCACTGGGTACATCTCACTCGACATGGGTGTGTTAGTCTGACTGTGTATGTATGCCTTTAGAGCTGATCTGATCTGCACATATATATAAGCCAAGAGGGCTCCATATTTCCAGATGTTTAGCAGATATTTCTGAGTGTCCAGAAACCTAAGGAAACTGGCTTAAGACCCCTTGCTGCTTTAGCTCAGAAATTACATCTGGAAAAAGAAGAGGTATCTGGGGAAACATGGGGGAATGGCACTTCCTTCTACCTCACCCTTATGTCATCCATGTCACGCAAAGACAATCCCCCTCAGACTTGCCAAAGTTACATCACTTGTAACCAGGGTGTGACCATGTGCCCAAAGACACCCAAGTAGCAAAACACTGACCCTAGTTATTATCCCTCTGCAAACAAAGCACTATGCTTTGAAGCTTCTGTTGGGTGTTAGCTGCAACACTAACCCAGTTACCTCCAATTTGTGCCTCATCTCCAGGTAATGAAAGGCATTCTGCCCTCCTCCAGGCACAGATGTCTGCTTCTGCAGCACTTTGGAGAAAGGGATGGACCACCAACTGCAGAGGGGTAATGTTCTGCTAGTCATACCTGCTGCTTTTCCAGCTGCTGTCTTGCTCATCCAGCTGTAAACCAGAGTGGTTCTGCCAAAGAAGAGCAATGTGCAACAGGTAACAGGAATAGATCAAGACTTCACAATTACTATTTTTCTCACAACCTTAAACCTTACTTTGTCACTTGCATCTCTGCAAAGTGATTCAGAGTGGAGCTCTCAAAAAAAGTGTTAAGTACGTGCAAGTGTTAAGGGTGCAAGTGGTAAAGAGAGGCTGGAGCTTTTGTTTACACTTGTTTCACACAGATTTCTGTTGTTTTTACAGTGCCTTACTCTTCAACAACTGCACTTGGGTGGTTTTTGGTGCACATGAAAGGAAACTCAAAGTCATATGGTAGAATTACTTTGGCAAGTTAGACATCTGAGGCATGTGTGTGTGGTCAGGGGAGAACAACAGTCAGGCATAAAGCTGAGTTTTCCATAGGTAACTGGAGTAAGCAAAAAATAGGAGGGACTAAATGTCAAAGAGGGCATTGTCTCCTAAGATGGCTAATGATTAATCAATTAAAAATAATAAATTAAAGACATTTTATCTTAGCATGCAATGTGGACGCCCCAATTCAGAGAAATACCTTAAGGTATTTGCTGATCTCTGAGCATATGTGTAGATGATGTCCTCAGTAAGGATGAAAGCACTTGCCTCAGTGCTGTTCTGAGGAGAGGCTTAGATGACGAAGCAAAGGGCGAGATTATTTTCCCTGAGGCAGCGAACTTTCAGTCACTTTTTACCTTCTTTTTCAACAGCCTGTTTATTTTCATTGAGCACTGGCTTGAATTCCTGTGTTTTGGCAATAACAGGCTTGACCGTTCCTCGGGTTGTTCTCCCCCACCACTGCCACCTCTGAAGCAAAGTCTGTTTTTTTGTACTTTCTGTGTTTGGAAGTTGGGGCGTGGAGGAGTTGCTGACAGAGGTAGCCAGTGATGGTTACTAGATGTATCTCTTTGGTTGAAAGTAAGGAAGCATACAACAAATGTTAAAGGGAACAGAATGGATTATTTGTTATTCCTGGGGGGATTCTGCACTTAAAGTGATGCCCTAGAAACCCATCTGGAATGCTAAATAAAAGGCAAAGGCCCCCCACAAGCATGTCAGCAGAGAAAAGGTCCTCACAGTGTGGGCCTTTGAAAATTAGAACTGAAAAATAATATTCTATAAAAAAAGCAAAATTCTGCTAAGAAAACAGAAAGTAAGGAAATCAAAAGCACAGTAAGGACTGGCCGCAGTACTTAGGTTGTGAGGGGTCTGTCAAGCAAAAGCGCTGTTAACACAAAACCCTATCTTTTTTCACTGTACAAATATACACACACACACACTTTATTTGCAGTGGCCTTAAGCATGCCTCGAGATCACCAACTGAGTTTTTAAATTAACACAGGGGTGCTCACTCCGCCATGCACCATCATAATGGCCTTACAGAAAAGTGCTCTCTGCATACAGAAAAGGTGAGTGTTTCCTATCTCCCTTTCTTTCTTCTCCCAAAATGCAAAGAAATCTAAGAAAATGTTAGGGAGAAGAACAGGTGCTAGTTAAGTTTTTGCAAAATTATTTAGCATTGTTTTTCCTCTCTTTTTGAGGTTACCCTGTCCCTCTCTTCCTCCACCTTCCTCCCAGGTGATTCATGTTGTCCTACACAGCAGAGCACTATGTTTAGTGAAGGGTCGTCTTGCTGTATTGATTTAAACACCAGCAAGGCTCTACCCCATTAAATTCAGCAAGGATTCATCAGTAAGGTACAAAGGATATGGCTCTTTCCTTTACAGGCCAGAGGATCATCGTGACCTAAACACAAAGCCATGGAATGATAGACCTGGAAAGTTATTCTAAAAGTAGACATAGCATTAACAGGAGTTGTACTGACTTATTACCTTGCTGATATGTCCCAAGCCCCCTCTGTGTGTAAGAAAATGAACCAATGAAAATGCCAATTCAGGTGTTGTGTCAGTAGCCAGACCATTGGCCATGACAATCCCCAAGTAATGCAGCTTGTCAGAGTGCCCTGAAGGAAGTCTTTGAACATGGCCTTGTACTGTTTTTTTTTCTGGACACAGGCCTTTTCTTATTTTTTTCTCTCAAGCTGCCTGGACAAGAGTTTATTCATTTTCAAAGAGTTGCACAGAATGACAGAAGGGACATAAAAACTCTGTCCCTGCCCCACTGTCAGATTGCACAACTAGTAGGTAAAAGGGAGAAAGTCATTCTTCTCATTATGTGGTTCAGTGTATTGCATCCATCCCTTATTAAAAAGAAAAAAATCCTGTTCGACAGTATTAAGCTCCTTTCCATTAAAAACATCTATGCTATAAGTTTGACTTTTAATTGAGAGGAAACTAGAGGGTCCATGAGAGAGCTGTGTATTGGTTACCAATGACTGAGTGCAACATGTGTGTCAGGTCTGCAGACAGGCAGATCCCTTTTAGGCAGAAGTGAATTTCACTCATCAGATATACCATAAGAATGAGGGCAGTGAATCTGGACACGTGCCTACCAAGCAGTGAACTGACACCATCGATCCATTTGGTAAGAGTCGTGAACTCTTCAAATTGCAGGGATGTTTTGTTATTGACCAAATCGAAGTGGTTGATAGACCATTTACAATGTCTGCTCTCCATTTGCAATCATCCGATGACTCATCTGGATCACTAGAATTTGTGATGTAACAAATCCTTGCATAATTATTAGCTCGGTGCCATCATTCTAAAATATATGGCGGGGGGTGTAGGGGGTGTGCTAATACCTGTAAAATAATGCTTTAGTAACTCAGGCTGATTCTTCATATTTGCAATTTAATACAAGCATTCTGGGTAGAAAGGCTGATTATCTGTCCTCTTGATCACTGTTATTTCTAAGAGTTAAACCGGGATACTAGGATTGTGTCATGTGGAAGATAATGCTACCCCAGAACTGTAATGACTCTTTTTATATGAAATGAAGTATATTTCAAACTTTTTTTGTTTATCAGCTCAAATCTGTCATAGAACTTGACGTGGAAAACATACTGAACAGTAAAATGCCTTCAATAGTATAAAATTATAGTATCTATTCAACAAGCTTCCAATAGGTCTAAACACAAGTTTTTAATCCATTTGGTTTATGCACATTTTCTGTTCATGAATTAAACTTGGCATGCCTTCATCTGCAGAATTCAGAAATTGATCAGTCTTTTAATAAGGTATGTAATTGGACAGTAGATGTCCTAGGAAAAGTTAGAGTGCTTAAAGAAAAGTTGTTGATTATTCAGTGAAATGAGTCAATACTCTGCCAAATCTGTAATGAATCAACACCTCAGCATGAGGTTAGGGGTATCTATATTCCACAAACCCCACAGTGTGTTGTCTTTCGAAGTAGGCATAAAACCTGTGAATAAGCTGACTATTAGTCATTAAAGAACCCCAGGGAATGTTAAGCATAAAGATCTTGTAACAGATGGTCTGGGCAAAATTCTAACTCAGTCTGATATTTATCTTCTGGTATAAATCCGCATTGCTGCCTTGGCTTTGGTAATACTGTAGAGATTTGCATCTAAAGGCTTCCTGGCTCTGCTTGCCTAGATGGTCTCCTGTTCTTTTAATTGGATATCCTGTTCCTCTTCCCTTCCTCTACTGCAAACACAAAGCAGCATCCAGAGTCTGCATTTACGGCTGACAGGAAGCAAGAAGTGTATCTTCTGAAGGTCTCTTTATTACCTGTGCAAGTTATCTCCCTAATCTTCTACATGCTGTGGGAACTTCCTCTGGAAAAAGTGGCAATACATACAAATACAAAGGCACCTTAAAGCAAGCTGTTTTTCTTTACATACCAGTAGGAAAATAGAGGGCTGAGGTGAATGTCAAGTTCTACTAAATCACATTGTTAGCATTTTAATACTCATTCAACCTGGTGTATATAATTCAGCAAATTGCAGAGGAGTGCATAGCCAGGCTTCAGATCTCACCTACTGCTACTGAAAAATTGTCACTCCTAAGAAACTATGTAACTTCTAGTTACTGTGCCAGATTATCTAAAACATACAATTAATTACAGGGTAATAATCATAGTATCTCAGATACTATTGATGATAACTGAGCTTGACTTTTCTATAGCTGGCACTTCTCTGATGTGGTGGTACCCAACTAGATGACTGAGAACCTTCTGAAGATAAAGCAACCTGCATGCAATTTGGTGCTAAATTATCACTTAGCATTAAAAGTGTAGCCTTCTGAGTCTTAGGCTTAGTGTCGTGTCACCTGGCATTTTCCTCTCATTGTAGAAGTCCCCAGGGAGTCTTTCCAACACCCCCCAAGAGAATAAGTTGTTTAGAGGCATTACCTACAACCTAGCTTAGACTTGCTTCACTGCACCAAGGGAGATGACCCTTTCATGAGTACATACTAGTTATAGGTATTATGCAGGCTTATACTACAGCCACTTTTCCTTTTCTCTCGGATTTATGATGCACTTTGTCCTTTTTTCTTGTTTCTTCACTGAAATAACAACAAGCTTCTAAACATTTCCCAAATAAATCCTAACTCAAATACAAAAATTCAGTGTAAGCATTTGATTGTTTTGACACATGTTCATCCTTCATTATTTTTTAGTACCTTAGACAAGATTTATGGGGTCAGTAGCCTGGTGGGGAGGGTGGCAAAAAGTCACATCATCCCTTGATCAAGCTGTTTGTTACATGGAATTGGCAAAGTAATACCTTTGTCATCATGAGTGCTTCATAACATGGACCTTTAGATAGACTGGTTGTGCCTAAAGCAGATGATTAGCAACCTTTTACTTAGCCTTATATTTACTTTTTGTTGTTGTAAAAGAGAGAGCAGAAGGTTGAATATGATGAAGATTAAATAGTCCTTTGGTGTTAAGGAAGCCACTGAAGATCAGGAGGGATGCTTCCTGGAACCTGTCTATTTATGAAACTCAGATGCCACAGTGTAATGCTCATGAACAAGGAGTCCAACTGCTCCTGTGGGCCTTTGCTTATTCTTTGAGTTCTTTTTCCCTGAGTGAGGTGCCAGAACCTTCCTTGCAGAGGTGCCAGCAAAGGGTCCTCAAATTTTAATTTGTCACACAGTTTACAGTGCTGGTTAGCCTCTCATACGTGGAATCCACACCTCTCACTTTGCCTCTTCTAACTGCTTCTCATGACACTCCTAACTAGCATGGCCTGTTGTCCCTTTTCTTTTCAGTCTGGCACTATAGCAGTTGCAATATCTTGATCCTCCATCCCTTTCCTTGGCTTTTGAGGTTCCTGGTTTTGTGGTTTTTTGTATGCAAGCAGAATTATATATGGTGAGGTAAAGTTAGCCAGGACTGATCTTTGCTTCTTTCTCACTGATAATTCTTCAGATTCTAGCAAACAATTTACAGTTAAGCTAATGATAAGTAATATCATCCTAGCATTTCTCATGACAGTGGATCATCTCACTGTAGATCACCAGTCCTGTTATCACAGCAGCACATGCAGCAACAGCCGCAGTGCATGCTTCTATTTGTAGGACCTCTTTCATATGGCAGACAGTCCTTTTGTGACTAGGACTAGTACACTCTCTCACGAGGGCTACTTTCAAATGAGCAGAAAGATTGCCAGCAAGGCAACCAGAAATGAAGAAAAGGTGGTTCCTAGAAATGGAAAATTCACAAATGCAAGTCCTGGACTCGTATGATCTTCTGGCAGTAGCAAAGCAAAGTCTAGTCGAAAATTGCGCTGCTTTCTCCAGGACAATGTTTGGCAGCAGAAGGGAGAGAGGGTAGTACCTAATCCTGCTTTATCACACTGGCTTTTATACCAAATTATAAAATGCTGTGCATTGTAACAGTAGCACAGAAGTTGCTCATACCATTCTTCTCTTCATGCATGGCATTGTTCTGAGGGCCAGTGGACCTTCCGGAGGAGAGATGTAGTTCACCCAAGAAGACTCAACATTAAATAACTTTCACAGGATTATTATTTTTATTACTGTAGTGCATGGAAGTTGCAGTGATAGAACAGACCCCCACTGCGTTAGGGACCTTACAAACAGAGTACAAAAAGACACTATTTTCCCCAAAGAGTTTAAAACTAATTAGCCTTCTCCATTCTGGACATGGTCTCTGTACCTACAGCAAAGAAAAATCTTGTTTGCTTATTTATTTAGCCTGATTCAATTCAGAATAGACAGTTCAGTTTATTTTTCCATTAAAAAGATGATGCCAAACTGAGTGCTAACATACATGAGCTACAATCCCTCTGTTTTTAATAGGGGAGGAAGGAGATGATTCATTTGGCTCATCCTGGTTGAAAAACAATAAAGATGTGTCTTAACTGGCCATAAGTAGAGTGGATACTTTAAACACAAGCAAGCTACCTCTCAAGCTGTGGGTGATATATTATCTGGAACATGGTATGAAAAATTAACCAACACATTTACCATACCCTCTAGGAAGCCCTGTGATTAAATTTAACATAGTTGACCTTGTTGTCCTAAGTCTAATGAGCCAGAATGGATAGAAATGTCCTCGATCCAGCTGGTGTTTTTTAGCGTCAGGCTTTAGTCTTATATAATTTAACCACCTTAACCCCACCAGTGGTGCAAGTGCTTAATGCACTGGCCTGTCACCTTTCAAATGGGATTTTTGGTCTGCTTGGTGTAAAGTAAAATTGGACTCAGAAGCTTGCAGAGGCAACGATACATGGCTCTTCAGCCTAAGAAGGAAAAGTCTGGGTTTTGCTCTGAGACCTGTATTGATACAAAGGTGAGGGCTACCCACTACTAAAAACAGTGATTTTTATTGCAGAAGTGGAGGGAAGCATGTTGAGGACAGCTTCTGCAGGAGCTGCCTGTTACAACAGATATAACCTCACTTGTACCATGATTCTGTTTTGTGACTGCTTTTTTAGATAATGTATCCAGTTTCTACATATTTGTGCATGACTTAACCTAAATATTGTGCATTGTGTATCGAGCACATGCTGCCCAAAACAAGCAGAAGCAAAGAATTTTCAAACAAAAAGATTATGAAATGGATTTTTGGTTCCTGAGTTGCTGTTTCAGACTAGAGCTGTAGTACCCACTCTGTTAAATCTACCTCTACAGCCATGAAACAAGCATGCAAATTTTTTTTGTAGCAAAATTTTAAGCTTTCTGGCAAATCAAATCTTTCACCATGAAAGAGATTCACCCCTTCATTGTGTAGATCCTTTCCCAGAGGTGCAGAAGATAGCTGACTGCTCAGCCAATACTGGCCAAGACCTGTAGGCTGCAATTAACAGGGATTCACTTCAGCTCTTGTGTATTTAACACTGGCTGTGGTTTGCTCTAGGAGGAGAACTCCAAAGTGCCTCTTTTTGCTCAAACAGCTGAGAAAAATGGTTCAATTAAGAGCTGGATTGCTGGTCCCACACTTGTTGTGTGCTAAAGTTACTGCAGGAACGTTTGTTAAGATCTTTGCACAAATATAAAGGCATAGGTGTTAATGGAGGAATTACGTCTGTTTATTTTTGGGGAATGGAAAATACCTTGAACAGCATCATGTCTGATCAGGCTTTCCTTTTCAGACAGTCTCAGGCTGTGCTGGCTTAATTTTCCTATTATTTATTTTTTAGTTGTGATGGTGATGGGAATCCAAGGAGTGGCTTTTTGTTCTTGTAGTTATTCTCATTGTGTTTCCTTGGCTTGCTCATTTTACTTTGTGGCAGTTGGTCACAGTAGTGCACATCTCCCCAGCAGTTTTCTTGAGCTTAGGTTTTAGATAAAGCTTGAAGGCCCTGGCCCAGCATAACACTTGATCATATTAAGGAACATTTGTTCTCTTAAGCAAGTGGATTTTGCGACTGAATCTTAGGAGGCTGTTCTTATACTCCAGGTTAGAGTCTAAAATATTTAAGTAGGTGCATAAACCCTTGAAAACACTGCAGTAGTGTTTCCATTCTCTTCCATAAATGGTAAAGGATTTGACCAAACCTCCTTAAGTCAGCGGAAGGACTCTGTTTGACTTTTCTGGGTCTGGATCAGAATCAAATGAAGGGGGTATTTTTCCTGCTATGCAATATTTCAGTGGTGATACTGTAACTGTCAGATTGAAGGAGGTGACAGAGGGAGGGGCACTGAAAGTAAATGTCAGGGGGATAAAATATGGGTAGAAGTAATTTAATTTTCCTTCTTTGTTAGGTCAGTTCATTTCATCTCAAAAGTGAATGCAAGCTCAGCTCCCAGATCTTTGCAAAATCATCTAGACATAATGTAATTTGGGAAAATAAGTGGTCCACATTTTCTTGATGTGACAACAAGTGGATATTAGCATTTTTTCATTTCTCCAATCAATATACATAAAGCATGCAGAAAGAAAACAAGTCATGCAATAGGACTCAGATTATTTTTTAACACTGTCAATATTTTGCCAGTCAGCAAATGAGATAAAGAAAGGATAAGTCAATTTTATATAGCATGAGACAGCAATGAAACAGACTCTCTCCTCCCATTTGTGTCAGCTTTTGGATTTCTTTTGTGGTGAACTTCTAATATTTTAGTAAGCACAGTGAATGGAAAGAGAGAAGACTCTGCATTGCTTCTCTGTAATCTCTTTGCAAGAACTACTCTTTTAATTTCCCAGAGGTTACCAGCATACTAACATCTTTTTTATTATAATTTGAATTATGAAGAGTACAAGCAGAGGGATCTTGTTCAAAGATCCTCTTTTTCTTTTCTCCTCAAAAAGGAAATTCTTCACAATTAAGAATGTCTAATTAAAAAGTCTGTATGGTTTTTGTGGGGGTTTTGGTTGTTTGGTTTGGTTTCATGCATCAATTTCTGAGGCATGACCACAAGGGATAAAATTTACTATGTAATTGGATTGTGACATATGGAAAAAGGTAATGGTCTGTAATAAGTTATTATTTTGCAGTGTTCCCAAGCATTTGTCCACCTGAAATGGTTCAAGTGTGGCAAAAAATTAAGGAAATATAATTTGACCTTGCTGTGAAAAAAAAACGTTAAAACACTCTCCTGTTCTCCAGCTAACAGTGTGAGTAACAAACAGAGGCAAAAAAATGCTAAGATACAAATAAGGAGATATAATACATGTATCTCAAACTTGTAGTTAGGGCTGACTTAAACAGAATTTAATATACCAGACACATTGCATTGCAAGTGAATTCTCATTTCGCCAAAACACTAACAGATGTTTAATCAATAAGATGGACCATAAAGGGCAGCACAATTAGTAGGTCTGAGAAATGCTCTTGTGTGGTGTTAGAAAGCTGTAATTATGGACCAGATCTCATAAGTGTTTTGCACAGATGACACATAATACCAATATTCTATCTTAGAGGAAAGGCTGCATGGCACTTCTAATATGATTACAGGCACAAGAGACAACGACCTTGATCTTAGAGAATGCATTTAAACAAATATCAAAACTGTCACTGAAAGGAAAAACAAAAAAGGCAAGAAACAGCTCTTGGACACCATTCTCCAGGTTTTTTTGTCACACTTCTGCTCAGATGGGCACAGACAACAACCTAACCTTCCCCAACATACTTCTCGTTATACCTTAAGGCAGAAGACTCAGAACTGCACCACCCTTCTCCTCCCCTTCAGCATGGGAGATCATCTACAGCTGGTGCAAGCAGTGGTCCTGCCAGCACGATATGGGACAAGAGACCTCAGCAGGAAAGGGAGTAGCCAAGGCAGATGAGAGCATCCTGAGGGTACTCTAATTTAGCTTGAGGAAACAAGACTTCTAGGTCTCACTGCTAGCATGTTTTTACGTTGCACACTCCATGAGGATTTAGCTCCTAGCTGATCAGCAGCATATCATAGTCCTTACATTACCTGTTACTTAGCTCCCACAGTAGGAGGAAGAGGTTGCCTGTGCTTGGAGCAGCATGGAAAGGAGGATTTTTGAAGGAGCAGTCCTTTGTTTCTTTGGACAGTGTGATCATACTGTTGAGCAGAGTGGCACCCAGGAAAATCACTGGGTTCATGGCTGTGATGTGAGGTTTACTACCCTATCTTCCTCAGAACTCTCTGCCTTTGTCAGAATATGACTGAAAAAAAAGTGAAAGCAGTTCAACAAAACATTATCCTTCTTAAAATAAAATGAAAGTCCTAGTTGTGCATCCTGCTCTTGAGTTTCTCCAGCAAAGAGATGCCATTAATTAGACAAGTGTGCTCCCGTCTGCACCGCATTTGGAAACATTATCCTCCTAAATTACTGGGATCTCAAAAATATTGCCTTTGTGCATGTGTTTGAACTTCCATATTTAATGGTTTAAAGAGATCAATACAGCAATGTTCAGCAATCTGGAATTGCCATACTTAACCTGTAATTATAGCGCTTCACTGAAACTTATAGCTGGGCTGAAGCCCTTCAAATCTTAGATTAATCAGACTCAGTATAGTAACCGTGCCTATAAATTCCAGAAAGGTAGACTTATTTCAATATAGTGAATCATGCAGGTTTTGGCAACAATCTTAAGAGTATATTTTGTCCATGGGAAAGTGAAGAAAGAAATATGATTGGATGGATTACATAGATGGAAGAAAAATTGCCTTCAAAGGCATGTTCTACAACTTAATTAATAAATAGTCAACTGATTGGCTGGTACAGTGATAGGCTTCATTGTAGCTAATGAAGCTTCATCAATGTATGCCAGCTGAGAATCTGACCAATAGTTCTTCATATAAGATTTATTAAATAGTACAGAGGAAATACATTGTCAGAAAATATGAACGGTAGCCCTATTAATGCAGACTTTTAATTTAGTTATTCCCAAAGAGCATACATCTCATTGCCGCAGGCCTGAAGTAGTACAGATCATTTTATCCCATGATGGATCTCCTAGGTGCATCCCATAATGAGTGTCCCGTTAAGTGTATTCACAGTCTAACCCATGTGTACATGTGAGCATGTCAATAGTTAGCAGAGCTGAGGCAGCTGAAGCCCCAGTGATAACAGCATCGGAACCTACTGGGCACAGATACATGGCCTGTACTCAGCCCCACTGACTTCACTCTGGATTGCACCCTTCTCCCAGCCATCAGGGACACCCAGTACTCCCTGGGATGAGGTCCTTCATCCTCACCATCTGTTAGGGTGACACCTAAAGAGAGGGGACCTTGATCCTCAAAGGAATGTCTCAGCTTCCTATCATAAGCCAAGAATTGATGCAGGAACAGGTGCAGAGGAGGACTACAAGGATAACAGAGACTAAGAGAGTGCCTGTCATAGGAGGTGGGAAAAGCTTGGCTTGTTTAGTGTAGCAAAATGAAAGCTGAGGTAGGATCGGATTGCTATCTATAAATACATCAGGAGGATAAACACCAGGGAGGGAGGAGAGCAATTTAAGCCAAAGGACAATGTTGGCACAGGAACAAATGAGTCTAAACAGGCAATGAATAAATTTCAGCTGTGTAGGAGAGGAAGGTTTCTGAGCATCAGAACAGGGAGGCTCTGAAGCAGGAAGAGGGGACTAGAGGGAGCTTAACTCCTTCCAAGACAGCATATTGACAAGGGACATGTGCCAGCTGTGAGCTGGAGTTGGTAACCCAAATGGTCTCTTCCCATCCTCTGTCTGTCCCTTCTGAGTCGTGAAACAGGTCGTACACCTAGGTTTAACCACTCTGTCTAATCAGAGTCCTGTCCCATGCACTTCTCTAGGTAGCATGTTTGCCTTCGTTGTGAATGTCAGTAGTTTTCAGCTGTTAGTCACACTTAGCTTTGATAGGAACTGTGCTGTTTTTCATATATTCTGCACAAGTCAGAAATTCAACTTACCTTGTGTATGAATATATGACTTTAAATAGGAAGCCATTTTAAATGGTATCCATTTTCATTAAATTGAAGTAAAAAAGCAGTAAAAAAGTCAGAAGTTTGAAAAACTGATAAGGAATAATTTAATGTAATTCTGATACTGATTTATTTTCATAAAAGCCTTTTTGGAAGCACTCAGACTGACTATAAATTTTTTTTTTTATTATTTTTGATTGTTTGTTTCATGACCTTGTATTTTTTTCTTTCCAGTCAGTATATAAAAACATAATCTAATTTAATGTAACTCAGGAGAGCAGACTTAAATTCAATTTTTGTGAATGGGAGCTCCTTCTGATATTTAAGATGGCCTGTACTACAAGGGCAAAATAGCTGGGATTTTTTAACCTCCAGTTTGCTCTTCTTTGATAGATATGTATATATTCATACAAACATACAGTTAGGGTTTTTTTGATGCGTTAATTTTTCCTGAACTCTTCCAAGCAGAGACAAATTTGGTCTCATCTGTGCTTTGTTAAATTTTCATCTACCAGTGATAGTTACCAAAACCAGTTCAGATTTCAGCACTTTCTAAAACTCACCAAGTTCCAGTTTTATTCAGTAGCTCTCTGTTGAGGACATTTACATGGTAAGATGCAGGTATAGGTTCAATCCCTCTCTGTTTGAGGGCCTCTTAACCCCCTACCACCCCTCTTCCTGATAATGCATCCTAACACTTAGATTTATCATCTGTCAGAAGGCTGGGGATGGAGAGATGTTGTAAGTCCTTCCTGTTGGTGTTATGCTATTTTGGATAAATAATTGGGTCCCTTATATTTTAGTAACCTGACCAGCAGCTACATCATCACTTGTGTTCCTTCACCAAATATTTAAGTATGGTATTCAAAGTGGAGAAGTTTGAGCAGACAAGCCTGAGGGAGGCCTGCTTTCACGTGCACTAATAACTTAGCAGTTGAGAGACTCACTTGAGAGATAAGAAACCTTAGGTCAAATCGTTGCTCTGAATCTGTAAAGTACAAAATAATAATAATAATAATATGACCTACTTTAATCTGCTTCCTACTTCCACCTGTTGTAAATGAGTTCTTTATTATTTTTTTAATCAAATAAATATTTCTTCCCCAACTCAGCTGCCAAACCGAACAAAATGTTTCATGCCAATGTGTGGTAGGTTCACATAAATTCTTTCATGATGTCTCAGTACATTTGTGTCCTGTCAGTTGCCTAAGTGCAGCAATTCTATACCATTTCATACATTGCATGTCTTAGGACATGCAGAAGCTACACAATGTTGTACAGTAGAAAGACATTTGAGCTAGCTTTAGTTATCTTGGGTACTGAAGCAGAATAGCCACATTAGCATGATACCTCACAAAAGTAGAGTAAATTAGCCCTGGAAATGTTGCACCCATTACTGTCACTACCAATTACAATAATTAATGTTATTCATCTCTAGGCAGCGGATTAAAACTGAGCTAACCTATTAGTAACTGAATGTCACTGCAACTGGAGGGTTGTTGGATTGCTTGCGTGAAGGTGGTGATTTCATTTCAGTTCCTATTGGCAAATGGCCATGTTCTTTAAATGAATAATAAATGAATACACAACAAGCAAAATCTTGGCTCCCTGGAGCTCTCCATTAACTGAAATGGTGCAGGACACAAACACATCTGTGTCAATTATTGAAAACTTTATCATGATACCAGATATCTCTGTGTTTGAACACAGAAAGAAGGTGAGGATTGAATGGATCATGGAGTCTCAGGTGCCCTATTTCTCCTTTGGAAAATCCCTCTAGAAGAAAGGTTCACATGCCCATTCTTAGTAGCTGAATGAATGTCTGCTCCGTTGATGCTTGTTTGTACTATTTCCTGTTTGTTTATTAAATGATCAGTTACAATGAAACACACAACATAAAGAACTAGTCTTGATAGAAATCGCCTCTCAGTCACAGCACATGTATTAATATAATTAGATTGTTTTATGCATTTCTGTGTAAGCACACACTAATCAGTTCTCCAACACTGTTTAAAAAAAAAAAAAAAAAAAAGCTAAGTTTTAGAGACCCATTAGCTGCAATTTGCTAAGCATGGCTAGCAAAGAAAGCCCCAGTCTTATTAAATTCTATAAATAGCTACTGCAATTAGACAATAGTTAAGTCTCTTTAGCTGATTTACTTCATCTGTCCGTAGGGTGTTTTCCAGACGTGACCTTTTTCATCCTTATATTCTTAGTTCTGATTTAACATATCCATAGGCAAGCTGACATGCTTTGACCCCCCAAATACGGTTGCTTCTTGCTTGCCCTTTGCTGAATGAGGAACAAGCAAGGACTATTGAAGTCTTTAAGAAAGAAAACAAGACTCATGCAATTTATTAAAGAGAACTATGAACTGGCTCTGTATGAAGTATGCATCACTACACTGGTTCCTAGGCTATTTACCAGTGTTGGCTTGGGGTTTTAGTTTCTTTTAATCTTTCTTTTATTTTCTTTTATTCTTTAGTTTCTTTAGGGTTTTTTTTGTTGTTTTGTTGGGTTTTTAACATGACTATTTCTGCACAATATACAGGACTAAAAATGTGCCAAAATTTTAACCCTAACGAGGAGCTGACAACATGTAGCTATTATTCTGCAGAAAGGTAAATAAATATTTGTTATATGTGTTGCTAGACAGAGTAGCCAAGATGATAAATTAACCTTGTGGTCCTGGCAGAGGCATGCTGAAGGTGAAAGAATGACCTCTCTGAGCTATATACAGTACAGTTATCATTGTTTGGATGAACACGGAGGAGGAACGAATTTGTTTGATCACACTTGTTGAGTGCCTGGCATGCCACTCCTCTGGGAGAAGGTAAACTCATATGGAAGGAAGTCTACTCATCATTTGCTTTCCAGCTGTGGCACCCAATTGCTGCATGTTTGTCCTCTTTTTTGACCTCCTCAGCATATAGTCATGTCCTGTTAGACTCTTAGTCTGTCATGTAAACTGAGCAAGACACATTCAGGTGTGGAATTTGAGGGAAAATCGATAACACACTGATTAGTGCACATGCTCAAACTTCCAGGATGAAGTCCACAAGCTCTCAGAGACAGGATGAAGGTACAAATTATTATTATACTCTTACTGCTTCTCAGAAGCTTATCTCTGCATTTTGCCTGCAGTATTAATAGAGACACAGCCTTCTAATTGTATTATATACATTATGTTACATTTGAATCTTGGTAAAGCAAATTAATCAGCCGTGTCTAAAAATAATGACCATGGCTCTTTAAGCTAACTGTGCATCTCAGTCATCTAAAATGTAACTCCTACGTGGTTTGCAGTATCACCCATGCTTATAGACAAGCAAGATGTTCATGCTGCAATATTTAGACTCTGTAATGTGTTCATAATGTGAGGTGCTAATCTGCTAAAATGGTCACGATAATCATTTTTTCTATGCTTTATTTGTCCTTATTAAATTACTGAAACTCCTAGGCTGGGACTTTTGTATATTTGCCTCTGCCCTATACAATCCCCTTTAGCTCAGGTATTTGACCCATGGGATGAAACTTTACATCATAGTTTTACATCCTGAGAAATATTTAGCTGTCTCAGTCAAGATGAGCATGGTAGGTCTGTCTAGGAGACTACACAAGAGTTGAGGGCTCTTCAGGGGCAGCTGGACAAGTGGCAGGAAACATTATAGTGACAAAGCTGCACAAGTCTCTATTTTCCACCAGAGGAAGATGGCTTTAAACTCTTTTTGGCACCTCCTTTGTAGGGACTACCAGAACGTAAATGCCGTCTCCTGTGTCCCCTGCATTCATCATGTCTGCACAGGTCCTGCGAGCCTTCAACACAGCTCCAACTGGTAGCCAGTGGCTTTGGCCATGCCAGTAAGAATATATTAGTCTGCTGCAGGGGAGATTAGAGCAGAAGGGTATTACTTTTTCTCCTTGTGTTGCAGGGAAAGGGTACGTTTCACAGCCTATGCCAGTTGGAGAAGAACTCCTCTGAGACTGCATTCTATAAAGAGTTTATTTACTCTCCAGCAAAAGAGTTACCAGCAGTCAGGCTCCTGACTTAGTTGCCATGCTCCTGGCACTGCCTATTTAGTGCTGCAAGTTCAGTAAGCTGCAGGGGGAACCCACTGGAGAGACATGGGTACAGCACAACTAACTGAAGCTGTGTCAAAGAGAGAGAAAGAAATGTTCTGCTCTTAGTGTGACAGTAAATCCCATACTGTACAAACTGCAGTAGCAATAACACCACACCTCAACACAGGGTGGTGGCATGACCTAGTGGGTAGGGAAGCTCTCGGCAAGCCTTTCCACTGTTTTCTTCCCTACAGACACCAAAATGCTGCTGTCCTTGTTGGGATTTTCTTTTTCAGTTGCCTCTTTTGACAAGACACAGCTGGCACTTTTATTCAGCATGCATCAGTGCACCAGTTGCAATGCCTTACTACAATCTTTTTGTCTCTATTGTTGCTCTGTATTTCTGTTGTACTGGCTGTAAATGAATCGATTTGTGCAATTAGCACTGGAGCTGTAAAGTGCCTAATAACAGGGGAAACAGGAGCCTGTGTGCTGAGGAAACTAGATGCACAAAATGACGCAAGCAGATTAGGAGGTGTCATGTCATGCAGCATCTGACATTTTTTTCGTGACCAGAAGCAGAATATATTCACTGCAGTTTCAAGGTATTTGAAGATATTATAACAGTAAAGCTCTCAGCCAGCAAATTCTTGTAGGTATCTAAGAGGTACCACTGATACTAACACAGACTTCTTTGGCATGCTATTTGGCTTGAATGTAAGGTATGTGCTCAAGAATCAGCAGAATTGGTGTTTGAAGTAGCTATTGGCTAATATAAAAACTTACATAAAACTGAGATTGTCCAAGGACTTTTTTAGCCAAATAAATTGAAGTTGTTCAGTCTGGCTTCAAATGAAAAATGGCAGTTTGGGCAGTTTTCTGGCACAATAGAAACGACATGAGAGGGCACAGAAGGAGAGTGCAATTTGATGGCAACTAGGTTTGCATTTGAAGCCTGCAAGAGATGGAACTTATAAGACACCACAAGCTAGACTCAAGTTGTACATGAGTGCAACTAATAGCATGTTGCAGAGAGCCAAGCCTTCAAAAGTACATGCAGAAAATGCAGGGCCACGGCTCAAAGTGGTTGATCTCAGCTATACCGTATTGTCTAGCTTGGTGAGGCCCAGCTGTTTTTATTGCATGAACAGTAGGCATCATACCAGAAAAGAGTTCTGGATGGATGGTCCTGGAGCCCTGATGAGGAAGCGTGTGCTAAAATGCTGTCCTGACCTTTAGAGGGGATCTCAGACTGATGTATTTATGCATGTCTGTCTGCATTTAGGATCCAGCACCAGTATCCACTAAATAAAATTTTTCACGGTTTTCCATTGAATTCAGTGGAAGTGCTTATGTGTGTAAATGTTACTCAACTGTATGTATAGCATCAGGACCTCAGACATGATGGACAAGTTAATTTTAAATAGGTCAAATTGTGATGAAGCTCAAGTTGCAGTTGTAAAGTTTGCATTAGTTATTAAATATTCAGGCTACTGTCATACATGGAATGATTGCTCTAAGGTTATAAAGCAAGTCTCTAATATTTATGACATGTCTTGTTCACTTCTTCCTCCTGACACTGTCTTGAACTGATGCAGACAAGGTGATGAATTTTTTTTCAAGCATCTATAACCCTTGTATCTTAATGTTTGCTTAGTGCAAATGTGGAAGGCAAGAATTTGAGGATATACAGTTTAGGAATGAAAAATTTAGAAGCAAACAGCTCTTACTTTATGGTAGAGATGCACATGCTCGATACAGTGCCAATATTCACTCACTAAGTAAGTGGTATCATGTGCTATTTTAGAGGACCTTTCAAGTTTTTCTTTGTTCTACTACTTTACCCTACTCCCATCACACAAAATTCTTTTAACTATAGATAATAAGGGGTGTATCTGAGGCAGATTCCTAGACTGAGCTATTATTTATATGTCAAGCATCCATTCTCTTTTGGCTTTAAGAAGAAAACCAACCTTGTGCCTTTAGCTTTGAACTAACACACAGCTAACACTGATTGCCCCTCCCATCATCACCAAGTTAAAAGATGTTCTAATATTTATTAATGCACAAAGTCACACATCTCAAGACCTGAGGCCTTGTTATCATGTCAGCTCACTTGCTCAACCTCAAATCCTTATGGAGAGAAATTAAAGAAAAAGGTGTAACAGAACAAATATCCCTTAATCAATTGCCCTCTGACTTCTCTCACTCAGAGGCTGGAGCCTGCAAAATGAGTTAGTGTAATAAGCTCAATATGTACAGCAGATGGCATGGACATTATAATAAAAGTAGATGAAATAAAACCTCAAATCATTTGTAGTGATTTATAACTATTGATCCCACTAAAGTATTTCTCTTTCACCAGGGAGGGGAGTGAAGAAGGAAACATTATCTAGGTGCTGTATTATATATTGTATACTTTTTTCCCCCATGTACTGAGCTGAGGAAAGCACTGCACATAGAAAAATCTCTAAGCATTCAGGTAAAAAGCTTTTTATATAAAAGTTTAAATAAATTTGCTATCTATTCCAAGGAGTTTAAATAGGATTTCAAAGTGATATTTTAAACAAAACTGCTTCATAAAGTGATTTTTGGGGGAAAACTACATATCTAAATCTCCGAGCTTTATGGGGCATATCCATCTGCATCAGTCACATTGCATTATGTGTTTCACAAAATGTCATAACATCTTATAGGACATATTTTTTCTGAAAAACATTTTTACTGAAATGGTAGGGTATGCTGCTTGCAAGGAAAGTGAGATTAGCTGGCAAGGTATGACAATAGAGAGCTGAAGAGAAAAGAGAAAAAACAAAGACAAGAAACTTAATTCAACTGTCCTTCAGAAATAATATATTCTGAAGAAAGCAGGGAGGGCGGGGGCTGGACCTTATGCCTGCACGTGTATTAGCAGGCAATAAAAAATGTCTAAAGCCTGATTTAGGCAAGCTCAATCTCAGATCCCAGAGAACAATTTTTTCTAATGGGGGCTGCACATACATCATTGTGATTGCTACAGTGAAGAGTTTCATTTCCAAATCCTGCTCCAAAGCCCAGAAGATGAAAGAAATAACATCTATAAAAAGTTTAAGCATAACTGAGTTATCTGCTGGTTATGTGCTTCCCAGTTCAGGGAACTATTTGCACAGCTTAACTCCATCTTTAGGCTAGCATTTGTTTAATACAACTGACCTCGAAACTACTTCAGCACACAAAATTAAAACTGTCATGCAGACTTCAGGCTTTGTTAAATTATTTAACCTACTAGTGTAGCTGAGAATTAATTTAGGTAAAGTGAACTTACCTCTGTTAATTTACAGAGCTTAACAATGTCTCATATACAGCAAACAGGTGACCTAAACGTTTTGGTATTTTTTTTATTCACCCAAACACCAGTGATTTACACAAACAGCTGTAAGTCTTTCCCTTGCCGAAAGGAAAGAGACTTTCAGACCCCTTGGACAGGTACTGCTGATGTAAACATGGGGACTGATTACTGGGGATAAAGGTTATAAAACTACGTCATTTGCCATACTATGTAAGACATCATGTGGCAAACTGAGTGGTGACTGAGTATTGCCAAAATTAACAGTTACATCAGCTACATTATGTACTTTCCACAGGCATCTAAATCCTAACTGGAGAGTAGCATCCCATTATGCTAGGTGCTGTACCAAACCCTCAGATGGTCATCTGTTGAAGGACAGCACTTGTCTGAAATGAGTTTTGTACTCCCAGGTACAACACGAGTCGTTTTAAAGGAGGGGAGCATCATTTCTTAGGAAATTTCAGTACTGTTTCCATTTTACCTGGTTGAAAATGGTCCCACATTTTATAAACATAAAAGCATCATCTGTACCATTTTATCACCATTTTAATCAAAGTTTGATTTGAAGTTGTTGCAGAATCATTCTGCTTGTTTTAAATAAAGAAACAGTATTGAGAAATAATGGCAATTTTACTACTTGAAACTCCAATGAAAAACCTTTCCTGAAACCTCTCCCTACCAAAACCAAACAAAAAAGGCATGTGACAGGCTGTCATTATAACAGTACAGGAGAGGAAAATGAATAATCAGAAGAGGTTACAGCACAGGAAGGCTGAGGCTTTGCTGTGTTCACCTCCTGGCATGCTATTTTTACCTAGCCTCATGCTGTAAGCCTCATGGTGGGCTCCCATTGTGTGGGGGGAAGTGAAGGTACCACAGGCACATGGGGACCATAAGCAGCGAATCCTGCTACCAACATTTCTCCAAAGTGAGGGAATGACCAGGCTGGGCAGAGGTCAGGGCAAGACCCTGGGGCTGGGCAGAACAGTTTGTCTTTGAGAGGGAAGGGCACTGTTGTCAGTGTAAAGGTCCCTACCTTGTGCACACAAAAAGCAGTAAACACTAACCAGCACCTTGATGGGTAGTTGAAACTAAGCCTCCAAGTGACATACAAGGAGGACACAACTACTCTTTTATCTTCAGGCTGGTTTGTAAGACACCCTCTAGGTCTTTATAGGGATATTTGCAGAACTGTTCACAGTACCCTGGCTAGCCAGCACTGTAGAGGTTTTGAGGTGTCTGTATTGGCCTGTAATTGCATGGAGCCATGCGTACCACAGCTTCCAAGCCCAAACACTATATTCTTTCAGCTATCAACAAAATTTTGTTCATAAATCAAAACTCCACCCATCCTTTTGTTTTCAGTGGAGTGACACCTTGTGATGACTGTCATGTTTTGTGCTCTGATATAAAGAACTCTCATGCCCTTGCAGCACCCACATCTCTACTATCTCCTTTAAGGTAGTTGTACAGAGCAATAAGGTCTCCTCTCAGCCTCCTATTGTTCAGACTAGACAACCCCAGTTCCCTCAGCTGCTCTTCATGAGATGTGTTCTCCAGGCCCTTCACCAGCTTTCTTGTCCTTCTCTGGACCCAATCCAGTATCTCACTGTCTTCCTTGTACTGAGGTGCCCAAAACTGAACACAGTACTCAAGGACTAGCCTCACCAGTGCCAAGTACATTGAAATATTATTGAGAAATTACTACATATCATTTCAGAAGGTTCATTTGGAAGCAGATGGGTGGGAGGAAACTTGCTCAAGCCAGGTCTGTCAGACCGGGAAGCATCACTTCAGAGCACGAAGGATATCCATGGATTTGAAGGGACTATTTGAGTGAGACCTGCTACTGTTTTAGGCTACCTCTGTCTTCTAACCCAGGCCTCTTTCCATACTTGAATCTGGATTTTGCAAGTGGTTTTTTTGCAAGACCTTTGTATTCTGTGTTTTCTTGCTGCATTCCCAAGCAAGCAACCTTATACCTGCTGTTTCATTTCTCATGGCATAACTGCTAACCTGTCTCATACTTGATTACATAAGGTTTGCTGTGTGAATGGAGTGTGCTGCTGAAAAGCCTTTGTTTTCCAACACAGTTCTTCTCATTTAGAAGTCATGATGTGAATATAAGGGAGAAGCAGAATCCTATTCTTTCTTATTTTAATTAAAAAAAAAAAAATCAAAGCAACACATACAGACTTCTATCCCCAGTGCAACAAAACCCAAAAATGTCTACAGATGAACATTTGGGAATGAAGAATTCAGTGCAAATTCCAAACAAAATAGTTGGTTTTTTATTTTTTATGAACATTTTGTCTTTTTATTTCTTTTATCAAATGTTTTGACTATGGTTCCTTCCACTTATTTAACCTTCTATTTAAAGCTTTCATTATAGCAGCTTTTAAAAATTAATGCATTAGAGAGAAGCAAATAAACCTAAAAACCCCACTCTAACAAATACATTTAGTCACACTTCAGTGGGTCTGAAGGATGGTGTTTTTATGATAGATCCTTGAAGAATGTCTCCTGGGACATCACTCCTGAAAAAAGTGGTGGCTTCAAGGCTGATAATCTCTTTGCAGTATGCTAAAATCAAAATAACATCAGCTGAGTGCTGGGAGTGCTCCAAGCGTATCCTTCTGCCCCATCTGAACCCTTAGCACACCACTTTCACATGAGGTAAATTTTTACAGTAACACAAAAGGTGGTAACTCTGAGATAATTCCTACTTTTCCAAAAGAGGATGAAAAAAAAGCTCCAGTAGCTTGAGTAAATGAGAAAATTGTTTCTCTGCTTTGGGATTCTTAAAGGTTAGGAGAAGCAGAAATCACAAGCAGTTAGGAACACCTGAAAATAAACCATTGAAAGAGACCAGAAAAGAGAAAAAGAAATAAGGTAAAGGGTACAGTTTAGCTTCCAACAAGCTTTCGTGACTGTTTCTACAACCTTATTTTTCAGACCTTCCCCCTCCCACCGTGTTAATGAGGCGGGCAGCAGCCTGCCTGCTTATTTTCTGGATTCATATTTAGTAATGGGGCAACATGCTGAACATTTGACTATGTGCACTGTATTGTGGATCAGATACATGCACTATGTGACTGACAATTGTAAAATCTCTGAAAAAGTATACACCAAGTTCCAGATTTGTATTTGCTTTGGGTAGATAATGACATTTTTGTCTCAAGCACGCTTTTCTTTTCCTTTCTCCACAGCATGATCACTAGGCATCACACTGAAGTGGCACATATATTATTGTAATTAACTCACTGAAATTTAAGGAGGAATGCCTCTTTAACGGCATGGGGCTCAATAGAAATTCCCCATGAACTCCACACATTTCACTCCCATCAGCATTTGCAAGCTATGAGCAGCTCACATACATGCCAACTCCATTTGCAATGCAGCTCTGCACTGTTTATTCAAGCAAGGCTTTTTCTCCTCACCTCTCTTTCTCCTGCAGCCTGTGCCCTTTGCCTCCCATGCTTTTTTCCATTTAGGAATGTTACTGGGGAGCCTTGAGTACAGATTGAGGAGGGCATTGCTGCCAGTGGTATGTCTAAGACAAAGTATCTGGGATGTTGGATCTATGAGTTAGCAGAACTTACATGATTTTCTGCCCCTCTGCAGGAACTGTTTTTCTGTCCGGCATGCGTTCATCATCTGTGTTTCAAGAGTTGTCTGCATTTGCCTTTGAAGTCTATCTGTGGCCACAGTAAATGCGCAGGTTTCCTATGGTGAGAGAAGTGTGGAACCAGGCAGTGAGAGTTGTGGGCAGCTGATGTAGACACAGGATGGGGTGTGCTCATGAAGAAATGAGCTGATAGAAGAAATGAGTAAGAAACAGAGCAGGATGTAATCCTTGATATGGAGTAATATTGCATCTGCTCCAGCTCTGAACACAACTGCATCTTCCTTTTCCTCTTTAACAAAATCCCACAGAGATACCCTTGGAGAGCACAGTGGGCTAGGAAGAAGTAAAGCTTCAGCTGGAAACCAATTGCTTTCCAGTTTATGAGCTTTCCAGCTCCTTCCAAGATCAACACTGTAAAACAATACAGCTGCATACCTGCAGACAATATAATGACAGAGCAAATTGCTCTCACAAAAGAAACACTGTGCTGCTGTACCCCAGAAGACGCTTTCAAAACTCTGAGAGAGCTGTGTGGATTGCTTTAGCATAGACATGAAAACAATTTATTTGCACATAAAGTGAAATGACAGCTTTTAAACTATGAAAGCAGCAACAAGTAAAAGTTTCACAAGGCTTCCAAAACAAGTAACAAGCCTTAAACTGGGGGACACAATCAGACATAAATGAGACAGAAGATGAACCTAATGCAGGATTCTTCTCCCTAATCCATACCAAGTTAAATTTCACATTCATATAGCCTGAAGCTCCAGCATTTCTCAGGAGAACCTGTATGGACAGTTTAAATCCTGGGAAGGCGCTAACTTATTATTTTCCTTTGAAAATCTTAACTATTTCCTGACCAAGTTTTATCAAATAATGTGTACTCATAATATGCATAAATGTTCATAGCACCATGTACTTTCACAGTATATTCCCTTGACTACATCAAAAACTTTCCTGAAAAGAATTATTTTCTGTTCCTGACTCCTGACATTGTGTGTCACGTTGCAGGGAGCACTGGATGTTTCGATCTCCTCAGAGGTTAAATCCTTGGTGATGCTTGTACTGTGACAAACTCAAAGGCATTCTGCTCTACCGATTACGTTTTAGTGATGCAGCAATCTAAGAGTAGGCACATCTCTTAAAAGACTGTGCTGAGCTGTATGCCACTTCTACACATCTAACTGCTACTATGTGTAACTGTGTGCTGTGTATGTACATGTGTGCTGTTTCAGCTTTTCAACCTCCAGATTTTGAAGCACAGCAAAGCTGATGACTACATTGAATCTTTGTTAAAGGCCAATAGAGAAGATCCCTGAGCAATGTCAACTTCACATGAAACACAAAGCATCTGTTCCATTAACTCAACTAATTCTAGCTGCACATTGACAATGTATCATTTGGCTTTTTTCCCCCAGTTAGAGGGTGCCATGTGGAGTGCATCTGACCAACCAGGAATCACGGAGAGCTACCCTGGGACTTCTCACTGACAGTGAAAGGTTGTCAACTCTCCTCATTAACATGCAGCCTACTAAAAGAAGTGTAAGTGAGGCTTTGCATTAAGAAAGGGAAGAGTCTGTGCCCCAGAATACTGATTGCTGTGAACAGCAATGCTACAGTGGATGGCATTAGGTGGGAGAATGCTTTTGAGAGCAGAATATAAAGAAGTTTTGGATGTTTCATGTCAAGCACTTAATTTTAAGGGGCTCCTAATCGATTTCCAGCCTAAATCTGGAGTGAGCATCCTTCTTTTTTTTTCACAATGAGGGGCTTGGGAATTGCGTTCTCTCTTCAAGAATAGTTACCAAGTTCATAACTCAAGCTGAACTTGCCTTGCAAAATCACTTCAGGATTTTAGTTCGTCTCTTACAGGAATTTGATGGGATAGGGGCAGTACCCAGCCAAACAACTGCCAAGCAAGTACCAGGTTCAGAACTCAGCCTTATCAGCTGTGATGCTCACAGCTTCGAGGGCAACTTCCTCTCTGATCTCCAAGGGGGTACAACTGTGATACTCTCAGGCAATGCACAGCTTCCTCATGAAAAGAAGTCCAGGGAAAAAGCAGTCACCACTTCCAATTAAGCACTGTAGAGAGTAAATACAACTGCATACAAATTGCTTCACCCCCACAATATGTCCTTGCACCTGTCAGAACTGATGCCTCTGCTCAGGTGATGCCAGAGCTTCCCAATACCACCAGCTCCCAAGGGAACTGAAACAAAGGAGAGAGCAGTGGAGGGAAACACGATACTTGTCCTCCCACCCTACGAAGCTCTCAGGCTCTCCTAGGGCTTCTATAAGCATCTGTTGCTTGTTTCAAGTTACAACAGACATTTTGGATAGCACAGTTCCAGTCTGCAAAATATGTATGTGTGAATGAGGCCACGTATTTTGGGGAGTTGAGATAATACATTATTTTCTACATTGTACTTCACATTAAGGTTACTCAGGCAACCTAGATATCAATATGCATATAACCAAGTGAATATTGAATCAATTACTGTTTTCCACAAAGCATTTGCATTCTGTACCTTGTTATGAAAATGATCTGCTGGCACCATCAATCAGTATTTGCCTAGCATACATAACCCTACTACTAGAAATAAAGCCTTGTAATTATTACCTAAAAGCATAGGTATTTGTACTGCTTTCCCATTGTGATGGGGTTTTTAACTGGCATGTTTTTGTTTCTTATCAATACATTCCTGTAGAGGAGGATTTTCAGGGCTGCCTTTGGATGTATTGTATAGAAAAGCTTTTATAGGACATTTTTGTGTTAAAAAAGGAGAGTTTGCAGGTCTCGCTCAGAATTTGTTCTCCATCATCTTTGTTAGCAGTGATACTGAAATTGAAAGGTATGGTCCTTGAAGAGGCTCTGCCCTACTCATTTACAGGGAAAAAGTTACACGTATTTTATGTGGTTCTTCATAGGCCTCCTACAATTGCCTTTTAAAGCTTTTTTACATATCAGTTTCCCTCAGAGGCCACAAAAAAAAAAAGGTCACAGTCATTGACGTTTGAAGATACCTAGCTGACTTTGTCTTGTAAGTGTCGTGGTCTGGGATCCAGGTAAAATAGGCTGCATTTTTTATTCTAATATCAGTTTGTCTTTCTCTGCAGTGAGAAAGTGTAATAAAAGTGTGAAGTGCCTGTGTAATATTGGATGCAACATGCAACAGCAGATATAGCAGTTTAGAAAGCAGTACTTTTGGCCCCGATCGGAGGTGTGGTGTGTGTTTCATTTAGCCCTGTAAGAAGTGGCAGAATGAAACACCTCACTGCCAGAAATGGTGAGGGCTGCCTACCCATCCTTCATTTCTCCATTTGTGCTCCAGGGGAAATATGGCACATACTAATGACACCTTACAATGTTGCACAATTGTTCATACATTACTTGCATATTTTACCACAGAAGTCAATGAGAGAAGACAGATTTATAAAAATTGTCACTGAACCCTGCTTGTGCACATTTGCAAATCTCTCTGGGTGGCTATTTTGAACAAAATATGGTGAGGTAGAGAAACCTTGTTGCAGCTTGTTTTCAGGACATGCTTAATTTTATGCATATGAGCAGTCCCAGGGAGTTTAGTGAAAGTACGTAATTCTTTGCATGAAGCATTGAGGCGAGGTCTGTTACAAAACTAAGATCCTGAAACTTGTAAAATCTGACCTGTTAAATTTTGACCTCTGATTATCAAACTTGTCTTTCTCTGTTAACCAAAATATCTAAAATATTCTGGTATTGGGATGTATTTTTAGAGAGGACTGATAACATTTCATGATCATAGATCACTAAATGTATAGCTATCTTCTCCACGCTCTACATCTCAGTGGCCAATGAGAAACAAAATTGTAAGTATAAACCACATCTTCTTTACTTGTTCAGTTTTTGCAACACAATGACTTTTAATGAGCACAGTCTAAAGACTGTTTGATTTTGGAGGCCACAGGTTTTGACAGTCTAACAATATGTTTGAGGAGACTGATTTTCAGAAGGCTGGTAGCTTCTTAACAATTTGCAAAAGTGGGACTCCATCAGTAGGGATTTTAGCGGGTCTCCAACTGGGCACACAGAAACATCAGAGCCTTGCCCATTGTATCTAGATTCACAAGATGAAACAGATGACAGACAACTACAGACAGGATATTCTGCAGCTTTATTTGTCTTCAGAGACTCCCAAGGTATTGTTGCCTTAAAATTCTCCTGGTGGTAGCATTTTAAGACACTTTTTGTCTTGATTAAACCACTTGAATAAAGGAATTGTCATTTATAAATATATGAGAAAGGATCAAAAGATTCTCTGTGCTTTCATGCACCTCATATTTTTCAGTCTTAAGTTTAGTACTGATCAGGTACTCAGATTTTGGTCAGGGTGTCAAGCACACCGTCATAAGAAAGCAATGAAAAACAGAGGAATGAAAAATAGTAAGGGGCTGGTGCTGCTGGTGAGCAAGTAGAATAGAGAGATCTTCTTGACTACTGGGAGAGATGAACCAGCAGTATTTTTATTGTTGTATGTGGTCTTACCGCATACATGTGGTTTCTGATGCAAGACACTTGAATATGAATCTTAAGAGCTTTGCAGTCCATTCTTTGTGCTAAGCGCCCAAGACGGTGTTGCAGGAGTACTCTACTGGTCTTAGCTGTCAGCAAAGGGCACTCAAGAACACACAATAGATCTAATGTTTGACATTTGACAATTGACTGATCATTACCAATGTTGTTTGCTGTATGCCTTTTTCATCAACCTCTTGGTAGCAGTAACAGAGGGAATTATTGGCCATTAATTTTGTATACTTTTGTCAAGACATTCATGCTTGAGAAAGGGAAACAAACCCATTAAGTATCTGGCTGACTGTTCAGTGTTGTGCATTTAGGACTAGGGAAGTACCTGCAAGAAGCTGTGTCTCCTTATGTCTTTAAATGCTCAGAATGTGTTGTCCAGTTCATGAAGATCAGCATTCATAGCTGATCAATTTTCCTGGAGCTGGTCAAATTAGTAGTCCCCATTTGTTACACAGACAGAAAATTTCTGGCAATTTGTATATCATATTCTACCAGTGTGGAATATGAGATATATGTGTTTGAAAATAATTTATGCAAATAAGTATCAGTCTGTACATTAGTGATTTTGATTAGTTACCACTTACTAATATTTTTTAAACACTACAAGCATCTTAATTACATCCTGCTATTTCTGCCTCCTTATTGAATAATTAAAAAATCCAAACAAAACTTTAGAAAGGGCACCTAAAACTACATAAAACATTGTGGTTTTGGTCTGAATTTTCAGACTAATCAGTGTAAGTAAGGACATTTCAAATGTTTTACAAACATTTCCAGAAAAATAATTAGAAACTAAATTATTGTTATTAGAGCAGCTCAAAATTCCAAATTACCAATGTTGTAGAGAGTTCTGAGACAGAAAAAGGTTTGCCCTTGTCTGGGAATGAAAATTAAAATGCTTATAAATTCTAAATGAAGAGGAAACCCAAAATATCTCATCTTGGAATTATTAATTATGAAACTAAATAGTCAGCTGTTCTTTACTTGTGGTGTTACTTTGGCCATGCTGAAAGATTAAAGAACAGTCTGGGAAGCCCGCAACACAAAGTAAAAAGGTTAAGTGACCTGGAAATCTGAGATACGAGTTTTCTTGCCTTCCAGAATTCCTTCCACAAAGCCAAAATGCACAGCTTCTGAAACCTTTGGCTGCATCAGTATGACCGGGTACAGCCCTAAGATAACTGGCTTTCAAACCAATCATCAGCTCAGTGAAACAGCTATTTCTGCAAACCTTTTGCTTTCAAGGAACAACATTTTTCCCCTTTAAAGAAAAGTCATTGTACTGCAAAATATCTGATGAGCTCAACTTGCAAGTGATGTTGATCCACAAATAACTGTGGAGTTATCACTTCATGTTGACTTGCATAAATACTGACTGTCCATATAATGAAAAGTTCTCATTTTTAATATGCATTTGTAATTAAATTTGATTGGTTTCAATGTGTCCTGCAGAATTTCTGCTGCATATCTCAGGTTGCGTTCTGGCTTTTGAACTCAGAAACATATTTTCTCAAGTAAGAGAGGCTGCCCTTTGCAAAAGCTCTTGAGATAAGAGTGTACTCTTTAATTATTTAAGAAGTGAAAGCTAATGGACGTCATTAATGTGGGTTCCTATAATTTCCTAGAGCATCCTTCTCTGTATACCTGTGTGTAGTTCCTCTCTGTCCCCATAAATCAAGTCTCATGACCAATTGCATGAACACCTGGGGAACAGAATGCAGTGTTGTAAAAAAAATTTCTTTGTACCAGGACATCATTCACTTCAACTTAAAAAATAAATAAATGAAAGAGAAGCACGGCCGTATAATCAGATTCTTTTTCTTATTGCAGTAAGCTTCACTAAAGACCTCATATCTTTGACTGTTGTCCTTTATCCTGTCATCTCTATTTCTTGGGATTGTTTTGCTTAAATGGAATAGAACATGTTTAACTTTGTAATACAAAACACAGCTGAAATCATTGACACTTCAGTCAGTCTTTATTGTGTGGAAAGCATAGTAGGATACCTCTTACTTAGACTGTAGTGACACTAAAGTAGAATTGATTTCAGTGTAAGAAGAAATGGCAATTGTATGCAAATATATAAATCTCAGTGCAAACAAAGGAAAAATTACAAATAGATTTGCTGTTGGCAGAGTTTGTTTTAATTTTCAAATATAATAAAGTGGAGGATGTGAAAAGAAACAAAGAAAAAAGCAAGATTAACTAACGACGTCGCCTCCTGGCTGCAGTCTTCAAAGTCCTGCTGTTCAGAGGCAATATGTATTGAGATTAGTTACCTGAAAAGGGTGAATGTTGCAGAGCTTCTGTTGAGAAAAGCGCTCGAAACATTTAGAAAACTGATTTAATCCTAAATATTCCTGATCCAAATGTTACAAAATTGAGTGCAGATCTATGATGTGAAAGCAGTATGCTGGCTTCCATCCACAAATGAACTTAACGTTCAAACAAATCACAACATTGTCTAAAATGCATGTTACAAAAGTCAGTAGCAGATGATGTTAAAGCACTCCACAAATGTATACGATCAAATAATTTCAGAGAAAGCCTGCAAGCATTTGCACTTCAAAAAATGTTAAATTAGCAGCACAGTAGAAAAATAAGCAATGAAAGTAGAAAGGGAAATGTGAGTGTAGTCACAGTCCAAAAATGGCAAAATTCAAATAGCAGAAACAGATAGAGATGGCTCAACAAGGAGCTCAGTGGATTACTCTTGGATTACTTTTAAATCTGTGCTCAAATCCTTGTTTTAACTGCAACTGAAATAAGCCTGATGACCTGAAATTTTTCTGCAATGGAAAGTAATCCACATGCTAAAGACCTCAAGAGTCAGAAGAGGTTCTCTGTGTTCCTAGGTGACATAGAACAGGCAGGATCTGCATCCATCTGCAGGCCCAGATCCTCCACCTGTCTTTTGATATATAATTCTATCCCAGTAGATACACAAACCTGACCATTTAGGCTTACTTACAGCACATTTGTGGGTAAAAGACATAGGAAGTGAAAAAAAAAAGTTTTCACATAGCCTGAACAATAGTAGAGAGTCTGTGTGGATGTTTGAAAGAGGTGATCCAAAGTGCAATACTTGTATGCAATTCATCATTTCAAAACGGCTGCTGTTCCAGTGAAGCACTGTGCAAATACTTAGCCATACATATCCATAGACACATGGTCTCCAGACTATTAATGCAATTGTTGATTAAAAACTCTCCCTATTAGCAGGTGGCAAGGTTGCTGCAAGTCCTGTGGTGCATCATCCATGAAGGACACAGGACAGCTGGTGGGTGAGGTTGACTTGGTGGCTCCCACTGTACATGACCTGAAAACGACTACTGGCTTGAGTATACCCTCGCTGCTAGCCCTTCCTCCCTTTCCTTCCTCCTGGAAGCTGTGTGCAGGCCTTCCAGCAGTGCACAGGTGCTCAGGGCACAGAGCAGGACTTCATTATGGTGGGTGCTGTGCAAATACAGAGCAAAAAAGACAGTTTCTAATGAAGGGATGTGCAGAGAGAGAGAGGCAGAGTGGACGTAATAATGCTAACTGACTTTTTAGTCCCTCAAGCATGGCATCAAGTGCTTAAAAGTTGTACTTCACCAGTTACACTTTCTGTATTAAACCTTCTTCGTCTAAGTTAAGCCAGAAAGGGAAGTCAAGAGAAGACAAATCAAAGGAGAAGATCATCACTCAAAGTTAGAGTATTGGCGGCGGTAACCCAGAGCCAGATCCACTCAGCCCTGTCTTCTGTGCCACAGGAGCTGTGTACCTGCAAAGAAAAGAGTGAGAACTGGATAAGTACGTGTGACACTCCCTGAGCATTGTGCCAGCCTCCAACTGTATTCAGCTCAGGGGATTTCCTGACCCTGACGTGGTTTGCCTAGTAACTCTCGGAAGATCTAATCTCTGTGTCCTTGGAACTACATCAAATCTTCCTTCCACAGACTTGTTTGCATCCTTAGCAGTGTGGCTGTTGTTATGTTTTGACTCTCAGCTGTGCCTGCTTCCTTTGATTTGTTTTCTCCTGACAACTTTTTGTGACCTAGCATAGGTTAGAAGCTCTAGCAGGTAAGGCATAATTAAACAGAAAGCTTGCATGTTCTGACAAGGAGTCATAGGAGTACTGAACTCTTCTTAACAGCTTTAAGAGGCTAAGAGGTACAAGATCAGGTAACCTCAGCTTAATTTGGCTTAATATTTGATAGAGTCTGTCCAGAGCAGTGTAATAAACTAAGAACATCTGCTTTTCATGCCATTATTATGTGTTTTTCAGATGTGACTGGCTCATAAAAAAAAGATTCTGCTCTAAGGTGCTGTTCATTCAGCATTGAACTCATACTCATACCAGCTTTCCTACCCTTAGTTACACTATGAGCCTGACTCCTTTGCAACTTAATATTTGAAACTTAAGCAGTATTTATAAGTACTCAGCCAACTGTCAGTGTTCTGTCAACATCTTAAAGGTTATACAATTTCAGTGTGAAGAATTTTTTTCTGTTGTTTGTAAAAAATATGCAAGAGACTTAATTCTTTTTCATCTTTGTGCTACATTTTTTTAACTTAATATGCTTCATTTAATTGATTCAATAATTACATAGTTATTATTTCCTGTAAAGTTTATTTCAAGCAGTACTTTGCTTCTCTGTCTGTTTTCTCAAATTCTTTAGTTTCCCAAATCATCATGCCAAGGGTCAATACATTGACTTCTTCTCATCAGCAAGGTTTATCTTCAGCATTCAATTTGAGCTCCTAAAGGTCTGGCCTCCCTTATCAGCTCTCATTTCAAACCACTGTGTAGTTGCCTGACAAAATCAAGGGACTCCACGTTTTTAAAATGAAGCTGGTTCTTAATACAACTATTTGTAGCTGCCATTCCCACCCCTCCCATTTCACAGAGGCAGACTTGCTCTTGCCCTCTCTGAACATTTCACACCTGGCTCCCCTCCTCTCTCCTTTCCCAATCAGTACAGCCCTTGTACATCCCTGGTGGTCTTGGCACAGTATCAGTTCCTATGCAAGGAAAAATAAGCAAGCTGTGTGTCAAAAGAGACTCATGATTGTATGTCAATTTTATTTGGTTGTTTGCTCGCCTATTCTTTGAGAGGAAAAGGGAGTCGGAATTGCCCTAGCTAGGAATGTGAAGTTAAAAAAAACCTTGCTTTTCAGAGGGACATAGATATTCTTGTACAAGTTCATGGCTTTCCCATTGCCCTAGAAGCACTCTGGTACCACAGCCTCCTTCTGATCATGCCGCTCGTTCCATATCTGCATACTTTAAGCCTCTCAGCATGCATCATCTATGAATTACCAATCTAGCAGCAGAAGTTCACAAAAGGGACAGTGCTATGTTAGCAAAACTTGGCTCTTTATTCCCTCTTGTGAGAAACACAGCTAGTTAAATCCTATCCTATATCCCTTTCAACACGGCATGCATACTATGTAGAGAAAGCTAGGCCGTTCCTTGGGTGAAATTTTAGACCTTGTTGAAGAGGACTTAATGGAAGATGGAGCTAGATGGTTCTTACAAATCAGTATGAACTGCAAGATCAAAAAATGAAGTCACATTGCAGTTGTCTGTTGGGGGGAAATGAATGAGTCAACATTGACAATGTATTCATCTTAATGAGGACAAATATTTATACCAAACAAAATTAACATATCAGAAAATGCGAGAGAGGCATATAATTAACAAAAGGCAAGGGAATTGGCATAACACTGATAAATTCTTCATTAATAAAATAACTGCAATAAAATATCAAAATGACTATATTTTATTCATAAATTGTGTAGAATTTAACACACTAATTAAAGACATAGGCTCCGTAGCTATTTACATGGCAATTAAATCCACAATGCCAGTGACCCAGCCAAATTAATGTTGGCCCCAACTTAAAAGTAGACTGTATAAATAAATAATTCACACCATTACCAGAGTCTCTGCTTAAGCAAACAGTTAAGTATAGAAAATTCTGGGAATTATGAATGACTTTGATGTGCATTAAAAAAACACAAGTCCTACAGCCCACTGCTAGCGCAAGTATATACAAACACAAATTTAGTAAGTGCCCATGGTTGTATCCATGTAGG
>JAVSBS010024694.1:30370-46859 GCA_033124195.1 Coracias cyanogaster | reverse complement strand
CTTCCTGGCCATCGCGCCACTGCCGCCTGGGCACCGGGCTCCCTGTCCCTGCTGGCACCATCCGTGAAATAGCTGCACATGGCGCTGACATTGCAAAATCTTCCCTCTGTGGGTGTATTCCCATCACAATGAGCTGTGACCAAAATACTGGCACTAGTGGTGGCTGCATGAGATATGCAGCTGGGGAGAAAGGGGTGGTCATAGGCTCACAAAATTGTTTTGGTTGGAAGAGAACTTTAAGATCATCGAGTCCAGCCATTCCGCCAGCACTGCCAGGGCACCACCAAACCATGGGTGGAGAGCGATGCCCCACGGCACGGCACCTGTGAGAGGGAGAACAGTGCAGAAGTAGTCCCAGCTCTGCATTTTTTCCCCCCAATAAAAGAAACACTGATTTGAAAAACCCAAACCACCTACACCCCAGATTTCAAGTGGAAATGGGGCCATCTTGAGTCCTCCCACCCCATTCCTGACCCAGCAGCCTGCAAAGCTCTCAGGAGAGTCTGACACAAGCCACAGGACATCACTTTTTCATGCCCCCCGCTCTGTGTTTCTGCCAGCAGATCCCAGGAGCAGGCTTTCCTCTCCTGTGGTAACACAGTGCTGCATCCTCACCTGGGACTGATGTTTTTGCACTTCAGTATTGGTGTTTTAGCTAGGAGGGCTTGGAAGGCTGTCACCTCTGGTTAATCTTCGTTATTTCCAAACACGAAACAGAAAAGTCCTCAAGCTTTTCTCGGTCCAGCCATATTTTCACTCAAAACTTCCTTCTATTCTGCGAGACGAGCAAGGCAAGGTAAGCATGACTCTCTAGTATCTGTTCCTTGCCCTTGAGTGTTCGAGCCCCACGCCCAAAGGCAGGCATCTTCATCTGATGCCCTATGGGTCTTCTCCAACCCCAGGCATGACCTTGCTGGTGCAGAGACCAAGGGAGGGGTGACTCCTGCCCGTGCTGCACCACAGGCTTCCGCAGGGATGGTGCACATGTGGCCAGACTACCAGGAGCCGGGGCTGGCCCCAGAGCGTGTGTGGGTGCAGGAGGTGGCAGAGAGGTGTATGAGCACCCAGCTCAGGCCAGGTTCAAGTGCACACAGTGCGCAAGGCGAGGTGTTGACTTGAGCAGGGTAAGAGCGTCGCAGGAGCATCTTGGCAGGACCTGGGCTTCCTCCTCACACTCAGAGCCCTTCCAGGTCCTCTCCAAACCCCAAAAGTCCATGCTGCCACCTGCACGGTTTTAGCACCTGGAGGTTACTCGTGGCGGTTGTTGTCTGGCTGGTTTTTAAACCAGGAGAATCCCAGCAAGCAGGATTCATCCTGCCCCTGCGCCTCTTCTTCTTCGCTCCACCTTGGGCGGAGGCAGGAGGAGATGCAGCCCGGCCGGCGACCAGGCAGCCGAGTCAGCACTCCAGCTGCCCCATTTTCCTGCCCGCTGTTTCTGTCTGCGATGGCATGTGGGAGAGGCCTGGCTGCGGGCTGCCCAACCAGGTCAATGTTAAACACATGCCCCTTCAGAAGGATTATATGGAGCATGTTCTCCACGGCCTCGGGCAGCTGTGCTCTGGCAGTATCATCTGTCTCCTAATGGTGCCCTGCAGAGCTCTGAAGTTGCCACTATTTAGGCACAAGGGGAAGAAACAAAGTGAGCAAAGGAGGGGCGAGGCGATGGCTGGGCAAGCACCAGACCCTGCCTCCACCGCCATCCCTTCCATGGATCCTGCTGCTGTTTATCGGGGCTGGGATCGGCAGCCTGGCGTGGCAGGTGACAACGGGAAGGGTCATTAGTGGAGTTTCTGTCCTTCTCGTGGAGAAATGCCCTGCAGAGCAGCCCTCACCTCATCAAACACCAGCCCAGCCCCGTAACCGGAGCCGAGACAGGAGGACAGGTTGGAGCCTAATGACTTCCAACTCCCAGACTAAGGAAGCAGCAATCAAAGGGCTTGTTGCTGATATAAAGAGCTACTGTGCTGCCCTGACACCTTCAGCTCTTGAACTGCTTAACCACCTGCCTGGGGAGGACAGAGAGGCTTTGGTGCAGCACCGGGTCTCTCCTGGCTCCGTTAGTGGGATGCAGCATCCCTGCTCTGCAGTGGAGCATCCTCGTTGGGATGTGGGCTGCCTCCACCCTGCCACCATCCCATGTAGGGCACAGGGATGGTCTCCTGTAGGATGGGGACCGAGAGGACAGCTCTGTTGCACGGTAGTGTGTGGGTTCCTGTGCGAGCCTACTCCTCTCTGAGGGTTGTGCATCCAAGGAGATGGCAGCTGGGATGCTGAGGAAGGGCAACACATGGAGGCAGATGGATGGGAAGGGATGAAGACGTTGGGGGAGCGGTGGGGGAGGAATTATTCCCTGAAATGGATGATGGTATTAGATCCAGATCAACCCAGGAGCTAAAACGTCCGTGGCTCAGTCTGTGGTTTGGAGCCGGGCCCTGTAGGAGCTGGAGCATTAACACCCACCCCACCTTCCCGCTCTGTGAGCCTGCCCGTCCGCACGGCTCCCTGCGAGGCGGCACAAGGGCCTTCCCCAGCTGGACTGAGCTGCCCCAGATAAATACCCGACAGCTGGAACAGAGAAAAATGGAGCTGGTTCTCTAACTGCCAGCACGAGCCAATCCATCACGCTGGTCCTGGCACCTCTTTTCGGAAGGGAATCAAAGAGCTCCTTAGTGAGAAGGGATGAAATGACAGGTAGAAAGGCCAGAGGATAAATCCTGTTGCCTACTGGGACTGTTAAATATTAGGAGAGATTAGTGTCTGACAGGAGAGAGTAGGGCAGCAGCTCTGCTAAACAGCCAAAGAAATGCACGGAATTCCCGCTCCTTTGTCAGTGGCAACTGCACAACACTCAGAGTGGAAGAAAAGGAAGAAGAAAAAATACTTTTCCCTGATATAGATGAAGAAAGTAGCCTGTGCAGAAGCTTGTACCTCACCCATCCCTTCCCAGTGGCCTGGGCAGCAGCATGGAGGAGCTGCTGGGATCGTGGGAGCTGAAACAGGAGCAGTGCTCCAGCCCTGCACCCTCTGCCCAGCATCCTCTCCCCATCCTGCATCTGCCCATCACCTGCTCCAGTCACAGCCGCTCTGAGCGGGGACCTCCCTGGGAAGGTGCTGACACAAGAAGGGAGGAGAGGAGGATGGATGAAAAGGCTGCCAGAGACATTTGCTTTTCTGTGCCTCCATCTCCCGTCTCCCCAGGTAGCCGGGTCTTTCCCTCCTTCCCGAGGTGCAGAGGCCTCTAAAAGTCTGGGGTCTTTGTGCTGCTGCTCCTCCTCACGGTGCAGGCGATGGGAGCCTGCAGCCACCTCTGCCCAAGGACCATTTCCGAGGAGCCCGTGGGCATCTCACAGCATTTCCAGCCCCCTCTCCGGTCTCTTTTACACCCCACCTCCCAGGAAGCAACTTCTTTTTCTCATTACAGAGAAATGAAAGCGAGCTGTGCTCACAGACTGCAAACCAGACATGTCCTCACCAGCAGCTCCAGCAACCGCCCTTCAGCCAGTGGGGCCACGGCACCACAGCACCCACCGGACAAGCCCAGGTGCGGTGTTATGGGGACAGGGGACAAGTGAATGGCAAGAGAAACAAAGGTCCTTCCTTTCCTTGAACCCCTTCAGCCATTCCCAAAGGATCTACACCAAAGGACACGATGGAGACGGGATTTTCCCACTGTTCCTGACTTTGCGCCATTTCTCTCTGCACAAGCAGCAAGACCAGAGGGGCAAATCCCTGCAAGGTGACAAGAGAGAGACCTCCTGCTCCTTGCTCCCGTGATTCCCGCCTGTCCCTTCCTTTGGCCACCTCCCTGCCAGGCAGGACATCGCTAGCGGGTTTGCCGACATCCCCCCGGTGCCCGTGCTGGCAGCCGCCGCCTCGCCGGGTCCTTTCCTGCTCCGGCAGCCGGGGCGGGAGCAGGGGAAGGTGGGTGCTGGGGGAGGGTGGGTCTGGCAGGGATCAGGCACGGGCTCAATCCAGCTCAGGCAGATTATACCAAATGATAGTTTCCATTTCCTTGCTAAGGCATCATAAAGCGCTTTGCTCAGACCAGTAAAGTATATGTGATGGGGCTTAAAATATTAAAAAATTGGCCAATTTTCATACTTTCGATGTCTGGTGTGTCACGGCTTATTAACCAGCTGAAAAGCCTCTGTGTCGGGGACAGGTGAGTTGACGTGTGCAGGGCTGCACGTGGCCTGGGCACGGGCAGGGAGGAGGAGATGAGCTGGACATGAAGGGCTCTCCACCTCCCACCGGTGCCTCAGCCTTGGGCTGGGGGGGGACTTCAGCGAGAGGGGCCAGACTGTCAAATTCAGCCCCATCCTAAACTGAAATTCAGAAATTTGTCAGACTCCCATCTTGAACTAGTTATGTTTCTTCCCTCAATTACCCCACTGGAAAGCTATTTTATAAACTCCTTCATCTGATGATTAGGAGAAACCTCCTTCAATTTTCAGCTGACATTTATTCACGACAGGTTTCTAGCAATTTATGCTTATGCCAACAGTGTCCTTCCACTTCCAGAGTTCCTTGCATTCCTGGGTGTTTCCTCTCCAGTGTATGTATAGGCAGCAATCATAAACATCTTTGCCTCTGATTTGCTTCTAGACTACACAAGCAAAACTCTTTCAGAACCAGTTGTCCTGTCTATGCCCACTAAACCACATACGCTCCTCTATTTGGGAAAAAATATCCACAGATGACTTGTGTCAGCCTTACATCCGTAAATCTCATCCCACCTCCTCATTTTTGAGGAAAAATCCCAAATCCATCTGCCTAAATACTCTTTTCTAACCAGCGAACCATGGTATCTGCTATCCCTTTCCAGCATTTTCAATGCAAGATGAGAAAAAAAACGTAAAAAACAGTAAAAACTGTACAATGATGTGATGATGTACAAAATGTTTTCTTTCTCTCTAGTCTAAATCTCCCTCCTTTAGTTTAAAACCACCACCCCTTGTCCTGTCCCAATAGACCCTGCTCTGATCCCACACCCCTCTGAGCCCAAGCTCTGGTGACACTGCAGCGTGGCAAGGACCTTCCATGGCCCAGGGACACGAGACCACAACACTCCTCCTCACCACCCTCCTGGGGCTGCCACAGAAGCCTGCTGTGACTAAGACCCAGCCCAGATGCATCCCCCAAGGCTTCCAGCCCCAGCCGAGCACTGCCTGCACCCAAGCGCGCAGTGATTGCTGAGCACTTGCAAAGGCTGTGCCAACACATTTGTCATGGGCACAGACCTGAGACATCCCATCGATGTTTCCTTTCCAGTCCAGGAGTTGTCAGAAGCTGCTGGAAGCTGCAGGAAGGCTGTGGGGACCCCAGCCCCGTTCTAGCCTGGTCTTGGGAAGGATGCTCTTGGGACTTGAAGTTCTTAGTGCTCAGGAGTGCTGAGCGGGACCATCTCCACATCCTCCCTGTCTGCTGGCTCTGGTTCTGTCACGTCCGAGGGAGCAGGTGAAGCAAACGCTGCTGTCCTCTGTGGCTGGCAGCAGCCCCCCGGCCCAGGGCTCAGCACCCGCCGGAGCTGAGGGCTGGCAGCTGCCCCGTCTGCACCACCGGCACTGCCAATGTTGGCTTTGGATGCAAAACCTGGGGAAAATTGAGTGCTTGGAAGAGGACGGGCTCTCCTGGCTCAAATTAGTCATTCCTCGTTAGAAAAGCCCTGCTGGTTTCTTTGTTTCTCTTGCTCTCCAGTGTACCTAGATAAATGCATTTTCCAACTCTCCAAGTCCCACTGAATAGGAGAATGGCAAGGTGAGAATATTAAAGCTGCAGATTATCAAGTGCTTCCCGTGAATTGAGACTCCAGCAGAGGAATGATGGGGGGGGAGGCTGGGAGGGGAACTGTAGAGGGGGGAGAGGACTGGGGAAGCGAAGGAGGGAGGCAGGGGAAGGAGAAAGAGGAGGATGGAGGGAGGAACACCAGAGGAGAGAGCGCATGGAGAAAACAGCGAGGGGAGAAGGCTGATGGAGGGGAGCAGAGCCGGGAGAGCTGGGCTGTGGAGAGGTTTGGCAGCTGCCCAAAGTGTTATGCATTTCAATTTTTAATGATTCAAAAATACAACCATTAACGTGTCAGAGGCAGAGGTAAATGGCAGGGCTTTCTTACAAGGCCTAATGTCTTTGAAGAGCAAATGCTGTATAAAAAAGAGGCTTTTAAGGCATTTTGGCTGGGCTGTGCTGCTGCCCCACTCCCCCTCCAAGCCTGCCCATGTTTGCATCATTTTGTTTTTGTTGGTTTTTCTCCTTATTTTTCCTCCAGCTTCTGTCTCCACCTGGGATCTTCTGGTTCCCAACACAAGGCTGTGAAATCAGGAGCATTCTGCTCTTTGCTCCCAACATGCCCCGGCAAAGGGATTTGCATCAGGTGCAGACACTGGCAAACTTTGAGCCCTTGTATCCCAATCTGAGCTGAGAAATCTCTCTCCCGCCGCGGTGATTTGGCTTCCTGCTCTCTCTGCTGGCTTCTCCCCGGGTCCCCCTTGCTCTCTGCCTTGTCCTCCTATTGCCCTGCCTCTGGAGACACTTGCAAGCCTGAGAAGCAAAAAAAAAAAAAGGCTAGGTTCTTTATGGAGGAAGGGCTATAAGCTCAAGAAGGGGGAAAGGTGCTCCAGGAGGATCTGTCTTGGAGGACCTCAGCTCAGATCCTCTGCTCCCGGTGATGCAGCCGGTTCCGATGCTTGTGATGGCATCTTCCCATGGCCACAGGGGCTGGCAGCAGGTGCCATCGGCCCGGACAGGTCTGCAGGTATTGCAGGTGTGGGAGCTGCCTGGAAATGGGACTGCAGCTCCAGTGACAGGCAGCAGGGATGTACCTCCCATGTGGCCTGGCTTTGGAATGACCAGGGATGCTGATCCGAGCCGTGGTGCTCTGGAGGGAGGAGGAACCGTGGGAGCTGTGGGGCTCACATTTAATCTGTGTCATAGGAGGTGGAAGCGGGAGGTGATGCTGGGCAAAGCGAGTGGCTTTGGTTGGCCTTGCCACCACCAGATCTGGCACAACAGGGCACACAGAGTACAGTGAGCACTCCTGCCAGCTCCTGGGCATGTCCTTCCATACAAAATAAATGACCTCATGCAGAAATAAATGAGAACTCGACAAGTGCAAAACAAGGAAGGAGGTGGCTCATGCCAATCAGGTGTATGAGGTTCAAGTCCCTTGCTTTTATCCCATGAAGGAAGCATCAGAGTTTTAGAAGCTGTGTTACGGCAATGGGAATAAGCCAGCTCCGTTTTGGATGGGGAAGTTATTAGATCCCACAAACGGTCTCCAGGAAGTACTGAGATAGAGGAGTCTCAAAACAACATCTGAGGGGTTGTTCTCATAGCATTCCTGCCCTGCTCAGGCACGGGAAGCAAAAGGAGCCTCTGGAGAGAAAGCTTCTCGGCCAGAGAGCCTTGCACAGCCTTGCTGGTCCCAAGGCTTTCAGAGGGCTGAGGAGTCTCCAAGGGAACCCACCACGGGTCCCTCGCAGGGCTAGCAGGCAGACAGATAGCTGGATCTTTGCACCTTTGAGAGGATTTCATCACTCAGTCCTAGACTGAATACATATTCATCATCCATGGATTTCTTTTTAATGGATAAAATATCTTCTTTTTAAAGAGCAACCCTACTGCTGATGGCACAAACAGCTGTGCAGGGAAGCAGCGGCAGAGCAGACCCAGGCGATATCCCTCCCTGGGCATCCCGCAGAGTCTAACAGCTTTTGACTTTTAAAATGACTCTGAGTGCAAAGGAATTTCAAAGAGAAGGCAGAAAGCCTCCCCCGTCCGCTCAACCACATCATCCGGGCAGCCTTCCCACGCCTCTCCCCATCCACCCAGCGTTCCTGCCCCTCTCTGGTGGGCCTGGGTCGGGGTCAGGCACCTTGGCCCCACTGGAGGAGCTTCGGTGGGTGCTCCTGTGTGCTGGGGCAGGCAGAACCGTCTCATTTTCACAAGCAGTTGACTCAAAGGTAGCTTCCCAACTGCACCCCAGAGAAAGAGCTTCTCAAGCCCCCCCAGCAACCGCTGCTCCTTCCCTCTCACCGCCCCCCCAACCTCGGATCGGGGGCTGCGAACGTGTCCCGGCTGCTCCCCCGGCTCTGCACATCCCCCCCCAGCCCTCGCTGCCCGCTCGCTGCCTGGCATCAGCTCGGCTGCCCGGGGGGGGTCCCGCAGCCCGCACCGCGCAGGGAGGGAGCGGGGCGGGGGGCGAAGCCGGAGCTGCCGGGGGTGGGGTGGGAAGATGCTCCCCGGGAGAGGCTGGAGGGGCTTCCCAAAGCGGCTCCCCCCGGAGCCGGGGAGGGAGATGAGATGATGGCGGGGGTGGGAAATGATGGCAGCGGGGGGAGATGAGCTGATGCCGGCGGGGCTGCCGTGTCCTTGGAAGTCCGTGGTGGATGCTCAACCAGCATGGGAAGGACCCGACAGAAGCAATCCCGTTGGCTCGGCCGAGAGGAGGGTTGGGAGTGCTTGGGGGGGGGGGTGGGGGGGGTGCTCCTGATGTTGTTTTACCTGCTCTCCCCTTTCCGTTCGCTAGCGTGTCCCGCCGCACCGGAGGGCGGCTGCCGCAGGATGCCCGCAGCCGGCCCGGGAGCCGGCCGGGCGCGATGTGTGGGCAGCGTGGAGGAGCTCAGAGCGAGCCTCGAAGGCGGTAATTCCTCACTCTTTTCCCCCCCTCCTCGGCAGCTCGGACTCCGAAGGTAATTTTGAGACCCCTGAAGCGGAGACGCCGACCCGCTCGCCGCTAAAGGAGTTCTGCGAGCCATCGCCAGAGCCCGAGGCCAGCACCCAAGGTAAGGAGCCAGCGGGCACCGTGGGCGTCCGGCTCCCGCTCCGCATGCGGAGAGGCAGGCTGGGGTCGAGGAGGAGAACTCGCTGGTTTTGAAGGATGACTGCCACATTCTTTGTGGTGAACGGCCTGGATGGTTCAACTGCCAGCGCTCGAGGCTGTGTGCCCAGCAAAGGGCCCTTCCCTGGCGCGGGAAAAACGTTGGTTTTATTGAGTCGCTTTGGAGGGAGGGGGCTGCGCTGCAGGCTCAGGAGAATCAGTTTTCCCCCCTTGGCTCGTGCCTACGCGGTGCAGAACGATCGCTGTCTAGCTGATGTGGTGGTGTTGGGTCACAGGCTGGAGCTGATGATCTTGGAGGTCTATTCCAGCCTCAGTAATTCCATGATTGTGCTGTCCCCGTGCTGGGATGGAACCAGAGGCTGCTGGAGGCAGGGACTGCGCGTCGGGTTCCGTGAGCTGCCGAGCTGGGCTGAGGATGCCCAGGCTGCAGCTGGGATGGCGGCGATGGGTTGGGTGAGAGGAACCGAGGAGGCGGTTGAATCATTTTGTCAGTTAAACTGCCCTCTGGCACTTCCCCTGCGGGCTGCCTGGCGCCCGGGGCTGTGCCCGTCGCTGCCGGCCGGTGGGAGCTGCCCCACACGTGCCCTGCTCGCCCGTGGCCCTTGTGCAGGAGCCGCCGTGGTGCTGGGTTTGTGTTGTCCCCCAGGGTGGCTGGAGATGGAGGATCCATTGCTCGGGTCTCTTTTTAGTGGCCAGATGTCTTTGCTGCTGCTAAAGATGCAAAAGCTCGGTGCTGGTAAACCCCGTTTCTGGAGAAATTGTGAGGGAGCTGCTGAAAACAGAGCACGTTTCCTTTGCTGTCAGAGTCCTGTGCCGCTGCTGGTCTGTCCTTGCATCTGACCCTGGCTGCTGCTCCTCTGAGCGCGGCTCCCCATTAACCCTTGGCCTTTTGGGGAGCAGATGCCCTCAGCATCGTACACCCCCCCTCTGGAGGCAGTTGTGGATGGTGCCAGTGGCTGAGCTCGGTGTTTGTGTCTGGTTTTGTGCTGTCTGGAGGAGGCTTTGAAGCTCCAGCACCTCTGCAGTAACCACTGGAGGTTATCAGGGGAGGGCAGGAAGGAGACCTCTCCTCTCCAACGCTCTCAGCAGAGCAGGGGGACTGGGCAATGTCAGGATGTCTGTGAGTCCCGGGGTGTCTGCGGGAGGGCAGCTTCTCCGGGGTGGGGGCCGGGAGGTCCTGACCAGGCCATCCTGAGCATCCTCAACCCTCTCCTGCCCGACTGCCTCTGGCTGCTGCAGGGCCCCTGCTACAGGACTTGCCAGATCGGGCTCCTGTGGAATGCAGCGGGTGAGAACCTTACTGCAGAGCTGGTGTCAGAGCCTGCTAGCTCCAGCCAGACCCTGGGTGCTCCCCATGCAGGAGCCCAGGTACTGTGTGACCTTGGCAGTAGCGGGGTGCTGTGGCTCTCCATCTCCCGCGGCGTTGTTTCGCTGTTGGCTTGCCTGCCTTGACAGAGAGAGCACTTGGTTAATAAGCGCAGCTCTTGGAATAATCCTTCCTGTTTAAGAAGGGATGATCGAGGCATCTTTACTTTGGGGGATAATGTCTGGGGAGGGGAGCGAGGGGAGGTAAAGGCCTTCCTAGCAGGTATGAGGATCATTTCTGCCAAAGCCTCTGCTGAGGGATGCGTGTTGCCTTGGACTCCGGGGCATCGCCATCCCCAAAGGGTGTCTGTGTCCCAGCATCCCGGGATGAGCCGCTTGCCTGCTCCCTGTGCCCCGCGCACAAAGGCCGCAGTGTTGCAGGGCCGAGGGGATGATCTCCGGCGAAAGCTGTTTTTCTGCGCCGGCTGGTGGAGAGCAGGATGTCGGAGCCAGCGGGGCCAAACCCGCAGTGTGATGGCACCCGGCTCCATCGCTTCCCTGCCGGGGCTCTGGCTGCCTCTCCCCAGTGCCTCTGAAATGGTGGTGGGAAGGAAGGGCTCACCCGGCTGCGGGTGGGAGTTTGCAGCGTGCCGAAGCCATCCCAGGGGGATTAAATCACCAAAATCACCGTCCCTTAGGTAATCGATAGCGAAGCCCTCATCTGTCACAGCAGCACGTGCCCTTTCGTCTGGCTGCGGCTCAGGCGCGGTGGCAGCGAGAAATGCCGTGATCAGGAGGTAACCCGGTGTTGTGGCTCCTTGTCAGTGCCAGAGCCGCTGAGCTGCTGCCCTGCAGCCGCCGGGCATCTGCTGCCAACACGGTGGTTGCTTTTCCAGGTGACCTGGGTGCATTAAGCCCTGTTCTCAGGGGCAAAAATCCAGCCGGTCCCTTTGCCTCGGGGATGGGGGCTGTGTCCAGGCTTTATGCCCATGCTGGGTCACTCCATTTTCCTCTTGCTGTAATCCTGTCCTGTTCCTGCTGAAGTTCTCTCCATTCGCCTGCCAGGGTATATTCAGTGCAAGGAAACGAGCAGAAGCAGCAAACATGGAGCCGTCAGCGACGGGAGCAGGCTCGCTGGCTTTGACTTCTGTTACCCTGATGCAGGGCACGTGTTTTCCGGTGCGTTAGTGGCAGCATCGTTTGCCGGTATGCTAATTCTTAACAGAATAGATTTAAAAATAGATCAACGGCCGCTAAGCAAAAGCAGAAAGCCAGAAAGGGGGGAGAGGGGGGAGAAAAAAAAGTCATTAGCTACGTAAGCCTGAGCTGAATATACCAGCCAGATATCCTGCGCTCAGCTGGCGTGAGCGAGCCAGTTGGGAAAGGGAGACTGCGTGACTCAGGCTGTGCACAAAGCGAGAGCCGCCCGAAGGCTGCGGGTAGCGGGGGGGTTGTTCTCACCAGCCCCCAGCATCCCGGGGGTGCGGAGGGTCGCTGCTGCTTCGCCCGGGTGCTGTGCGTGGGATGAAGAGGGCGCGGAGCCTTCGCGTCCTCGCTGCCAAGGCTCTTTGTGTCCTCTGAGGGAGCGCGGGGTGGCACCGGGGAGAGTGGTTGGTTCGCTGGTGTTTGTGTTTAATTCTGGCCCTGAGGAAGGCAAGCGTGCCCATTTAAAATGCAGAGACGCACAGAGCGCCTGGTACTGCGGTGCCAGACTGTCCGGGCTGTACGGTTTTGCTCAGAGAGAATAAAATCTCCATTTTTGCTCTGTAATCGCCCCTCCCCGCGCAGAGGCCGGACCAGCAGCAGGTTCGTGCTCCGTGCACGGCCGGTACGAGCGCTGAGGTGCAGTGCCTGTACGGGATCGGTGGTTGGGATGGATCCCGGAGGCACCGAGCATGCCGTGCTGCTGGCAGTGCCCGTTTCTGTGCTGGGACTGAAACGTCCCCATGGGCAGGGCATAGCCCCCAAAGTGGAACGGGACAGCTCAGGGTCACCATTTCGGGATGCTGCTGAAGGGCATCTGCTGGGATGCCTGTGAGGACCCTGTCGTCGGTTCTGGGCCCCTCACTCCAAGGAGGACACTGAGGGGCTGGAGCGTGGCCAGAGAAGGGCAACGAAGCTGGGGAAGGGTCTAGAGCAGGAGTGTGGTGAGGAGCAGCTGAGGGACCTGGGGGTGTTGATCCTGGAGCAAAGGAGGCTCAGGGGAGACCTTCTGGCTCTGGACAACTCCCTGAAAAGAGGTTGAAGCCAGGTGGGGTTGGGCTCTTCTCCCAAGGAATAAGTGATAGGACAAGAGGAAGCAGCCTCAAGTTGCTCCAGGAGAGGTTGAGGTTGGCCATGAGGAACAATTTCTTTGTGACAAGGGCTGTGAAGGGCTGTCTCAGGGTGGGCAGGGCAGTGGTGGAGTCCCCATCCCTGGAGGGGTTTCCAAGCCATGGAGATGTGGTGCTGAGGGACACGGCTGGCAGTGCTGGGGGCATGGTTGGACTCCATGATCTTAAAGGTCTCTTCCAACCAAAACGACACTGTGATTCCAAAAGCTGGTCCCAGAGGGAAAGCTGTGTGTGGTGGGTCAGTGTGTGTGGTGGGTCAGTGTGTGTGGCCTTCTCCCTGAGACGTTCAGCACAGCTTTAGCCCAAAAGGAGGGTTGGGGCAGTGCTGGCCAGCGAGGTGGCTGTGCTGGCCTTGTCTGCAGGCTGGTTTCCCTGGCAGGAGACATGAGCAGGAGGAGCATTTGCTGAGCACGATGGCTCTCCAACATGACTGCACAGGGTGGCGAGGACCTGGGCTCATGTCAGGATGTAAATGCATGTAGAGACTGTGGAGGAGCAGGGAGAGCTGCACACAGCTCACCGGGCTTGGGAAGGGCTCCTGGGGGAGCAGACAGAGCTGCACCGAGGTCACCGCGATGCTGGGACCCAGCAGAGCTGCGGGGGCCAAGCACAGACCTTGGCTCTTCCCGAGCACCGCGGCCCTTCACGTCCCTGGTTCCTACATCCTGCAGGAACGGAGGCAGCTGGTGGGAGGCTGCGTGGGAGGCAGAGGAAACGCACCGGAGGAGAACACAGCACCCAGCTGGGCTGGGGGCTTGGTGCCAGGCTGTGCCCCCCAGCCCTGGCTGGGCAGAAGGACCAGGGGTGGGTTTCCCTGGGATGCCGTTGCCTTTGGGACTGCTTTCCAGGAGGGGTTTTTGTCCTGCTGTCATCAGCAGGCAGGAGGGGCAGGGGCTGGCTCTGCATCCCTGCGAGAAGAGCTGGAGGGTGCCTGGCAGGTCATTGTGCCGAGGGCTCTGCCCCACAAACCATCGCATTCTTCCTCCTGGCAGCGCTCTCCGGAGAATTAATTGACCTTGTCGCTTTGCCTGCCTTCATCCTCTGCACGCAGCGATCTCGGTGCCAACGCGAGTCCATCCCGGGGTGGCCTCAGCCCCCAAGGCTGTGGTTCCCCGGGGTGGGGGAATAGCACAGCCCAAGCAGGGTTGAAAATTGGGACTCTGGGGCATTGTGTGAGCGTGCAGGGAGGGCAGGGTCGGGGTTCTTGTGGCGGAGAACCCTCGCTTCCCTTGGGCTGTGGCTCAGGAGCAGCGCTGAGCTTGGCTGGTACTCGCACAAGGAATTAACGCATGTCTTGTACCCAAGGGCCTCTCCAGAGGAGGGGAAAAACCCACCAAGCTGGCAGAAGGGCTGGTCCTACTTCAGCAGGCAAGCTCCTGAGCTCTCCTTCACCCACGCCTTCAGTCTCCCAGTATGGTCCAGTTGCCCAGCTCTCAGGCAGGCTGTGCTGCAGGCAGGGGCTCTGGAGAAATGGGAAGAGATTGTGAAGAATTGTTCTGAGCGATGGTCGCATGCGCCATCCGCTCTCCTCTCCCTGCCATGCAGACATCCCCAGCAAAGAGAGGTGGTTTGCTGCCGGCTGCTTGTTATTCAAGAGGTAATTACTCATTGCTCGGGTTAGAAACCAGGATGGGGCCTGTCTGTGAGAACGGCGGCTGCAGAACCTTCCGGTGGGAATGTGCAGTGCGTTTAAAAAGTGCCTTTTGCCCTGGCTTTGAAGTCTGCTCCTCTATTCAGGGCTGTCTCTGTGAGGTTTAAAACATCTGAGCAACGCAGCAAGTGTAATAAAGTTTTCTTTGGGGTCTGTTCAGGAGGTTTTCCTGCTTCCTAATGATGGAAGGGCCTGGCAGGCGCTGCCTCCGAGTGTTTTCTGGCTGCACTCCAAGTACGTATCCACTGGATTTGTGTTTACTGATGCGTTTTCTGGGGCAGCAAGGCAACGTCTATTTGGAGGAAGCTTTTTTGCAGTCAGAGGGAGGTTTTTTTGCAGTCTCAGGGAGCACACAGCCCCTCATGATTCAGTTCCATGGCTTTCAGCATCCTGGAGATCAATTATGCAAACCATGAGCCACCAGCTGAGTCAGGGCTGTTGGCTTCATGTCCTGGATTAGCCCAGTGACCAGATATTTGCCTGATTCACTTTTTTTTTTCTGTTGCCAGCCTGTGACTCACTTGGTCACCAGCAAACATGAGCTGGTTGCAGATGCCCTGTGATAGGAACGGCCTTTCCAAGAGATGCGCTCAGGGCTGCGGCTGCCTGTGGGTCTGCTGGGGCTTGTTGTTGGCATCCCCCAGCCAAACCTCCTCCCTGCAAAACAAGGGCATGCTCGCTGTGACCCCCCTTTGTGGCTGTCACCCGTGTGCCAGGGCAGGGTGGCAGCTGTGGAGGGGACAAGCAGGTTTCTGCATCACCCAGCCAGGTTTTCAAAGCAGTTCGGTCCTTGGACAAGCGCTGGTTTTATTGGAGGACCTGACTGGGCTGCATCTCCCCAGAGCGGTGCCAGGGAGAGCTGCTGGTCCTGCGCACTCCCTGATGGGTGCTGAGCAGCCCAGCATCCCACTGCCTTATCGCGGGAGTCTGTGCAGTTGTCCCTGGTTGAGAGGCAGGAGAAGAGGTGCAGGCGAGCTGGGCGGAGATGACTCCGGGTGTTTTCCTCTCGCGCCTTCGCACGCCTGTGCCAAGGTCCTGGCTCGAGGTGCTCGGTGGGTGTAGCTTTCAGGATGCCTCTGTAGATAAGGAGCTTCCTCATCCCTTGACAGCAAAGAAAAGATTAAACAGTAAAAGGATTTAGGGGAGGGGATTGGAGTAATAGTGATTAAGTCATGGATCAGGATTTGTGATTAAGAAACTCTGACGGCAGCGTGGTGAGCCTGGCATGAACGTGCAGGCAGAGCTTCTCTGCTGCTGGCAGACCCTTCCCTCTGGTTCGCTGCTCTTTGGGGGTCTCATGCTCTGCTGTGCCCCCCTCTCTCCCACCCCATTGCAAAACGCACGCAGGGTTTTTCCTCTCCCAGTGCTTTGGCTCCTCTCCTAGACGCGTTGCAGCAGCAGCTCATGAGCCAGAGCATCGGCTGCCCGCGGCTGCTGGCTCTGCAGCTCCCGGTTTGCAGCGGAACCCCCTGGCTTGAGAGGGACCCCCCCTGGTTTGCAGGGAACCCTCCTGACGGCCGCGTGTCTCTGGCAGTGGCAGAGCGATGCCCTGGCATGGGCAAGGACTGACCTACCCGGCGCTGGGCACCCACGGGCTCCGCAGGAGAGCTGCTGGGCTGCCGGGCAGAGCCGCGGTGCTGTCACACCCAGTCCCACACCTCAGGGTGCAGCACCCAAGTCCCGGGGAGCAGTTTGCGTCGGGCAGCTTCGCTCTGCCCAGTCACATCCAGCTCCGCAGCCCTGGCACCGGCTGCCTGCGGGCGACTGACGCGCCGAATCCCCGCTGCAGCCTGTTCCATCCTTATCTGTTAATCCCAGCATCCCGTCCCCATTCACACTGACCTCTACTTATTCATGTTTTGTGGTGCTTTCTTGTGTGCTTCCCTGAATTCCTCTTGGGAATTTTTAACTCTCCACTCAGGTGAGCAGAGACTCCCTGGAGCTGCTGTTCCCACTCGGATGCGAGTGTTTCTCTCCTGGGAGCAGCTGCCCCACGGTTGGTCCTGGCTGATGCCAGACCCTGGGGACCTCGCTGGGGTTTGCAGAGCCCCTCTGGAGCTGTCACCACCCTGGGCGGGAGAGGAGAGGTGTAACTGGAGGTGTTGGTAGGTCTGTGGAGCAGACGAGGCCTCCCCGCAGGGCTCATATACGGTGTGTATTTTCTCTGCCTTTTCTCCTCTCTGTTTGTGGGCTTCAAATTCTACAGGAAGCGTTTGAAGCTGGGGCTGCAGTCACTGGGGCAGGTGGGGAAGCCGAGCTTTGGGTCAGCGGGGGTCAGTCCCCCATAAAATCTGACCCTGGAGCAGCGGTGAGGAGGGGAGACAAGCCCCTCTGGAAGGGTGCATGGCAGGCGGGGCTTTAACC
>JAVSBS010024694.1:13101-29279 GCA_033124195.1 Coracias cyanogaster | reverse complement strand
GCAGGAGCTGCCCAGGGCAGTGCTGGAGTCCCCAGCCCTGGAGGGCTTTCCAAGCCCTGGAGATGTGCTGCTGAGGGACATGGTTCAGGTGCCCGGGCAGTGCTGGGGACACGGGTGGCCTCCAGGAGCTCTGGGGTCTCCTCCAACCAAAGCAGTTCTGTGATTCCATGATTCGCAGCCCTGGGATTCCAGGTTTCAATCAGGTGCAGGCTCCATTCGGGAATTCTCTGTAATTTTTCTTTCCCTTGACTTTGTTCCCGGAGCTCCCGTCTGAGTGTCCTCCTCCCCACAGGTTACCCATCTCCGCTCGGTGGCTCCGAACACGCCTCGAGCCCCGTCCCGGCCAACGGCCCGTCCTCCGGCCCCCAGCTCTCCTCGGGCCCCGGCGGCGTCCCCTTGGACGGCACCGACCCCCAGGCTCTGGGCCAGCAGAACCGGGGCCCGACCCCCTTCAACCAGAACCAGTTGCACCAGTTGAGAGCTCAGATCATGGCCTACAAGATGCTGGCGCGGGGCCAGCCCCTGCCCGAGCACCTTCAGATGGCCGTGCAGGGCAAGCGGCCCATGCCCGGGATGCAGCAGCAGATGCCGACGCTACCTCCGCCCTCCGTGTCCGGCACCGGACCCGTGCAAGGGCCCGTGCAAGGGCCTGGACCGGGACCCACCCCTCCCAACTACAACAGACCTCACGGTGAGCGGCTGGCGGGAGGGGCTCTGGCCCGGCTTGGCGCGGCCTGGCCCGGCTTGGCGCGGCCTGGCCCGGATTGGTGCGGTTTGACCCACAAAGCTGCTGGGCAGGGGCTGGTGTTCCTCTTGGTGGGTGTTTTGTTCCAGTTTGACCCATGTTTTGGGCACGCGTTGACCCCCTTTTTGGATGCCCTTTACCTATTTTGGGCCCCCGTTGTCAGTCCATTTTGGGCACGTGTTGGCCCCCAGTTTGGGCACGTGTTGGCCCTGTTTTGGGCATGGATCAACCCCCATTTTTGGGCCCATGTTGACCCCTGGTTTTGGGCACATGTTGACCCCCATTTTTGGGCCCGTGTTGACCCATTTTGGGCCTGTGTTGACCCCTGTTTTTGGGCACACATTGATGCATTTTGGGCTCACGTTGACCCCCATTTTTGGTCCCATGTTGACCCCTGTTTTTGAGCACACGTTGACCCATTTTGGGTTCGTGTTGACCCCTGGTTTTGGGCCCGTGTTGACCCCCTTTTTGGGCCCGTGTTGACCCCCTTTTTGGGCCTGTGTTGACCCCCTTTTTGGCACACATTGACCCCCATTTTTGGGCCCATGTTCACCCTCATTTTTGGGCACACGTTGACCCATTTTGGGCCCATGTTGACCCCCTTTTTGGCACACGTTGATCTCCAGTTTGGGCCCAGGTTGACCCCCATTTTTGGGCACACTTTAAGCCGTTCTGGGCCCGCGCAACCTGGTACCACGCACAGAATTCAACATTTTAACGTTTCTTCCCTTTTTTCTCTCCTCCTGCCCGTTCTGGGGCCGTTCCTGCAGGTATGGGAGGGCCCAACATGCCCCCCCCCGGCCCCTCAGGAGTCCCCCCGGGGATGCCCGGACAACCCCCCGGCGGTCCCCCCAAGCCCTGGCCCGAAGGTGAGAAACCGTCGTTTATCACGTTCACTTAGAATTAATATTTGCGGCAACGATCTTTTATTTTTATATAGAATTCTGTCAGAAATACGGAACACGTGGTTGTTTCGGGTGTGGTTGTCTATGAACACAAAGATGATATGGAGTATAAAATATGAAATATAGATTAGATGTGATGATATACAAAATGATATTACATTTTGTAATTACAAATTGTAATTACAATTTGTAACTTGTAATTACACAATGTAATTATATGACGTTTTATGTGGGATCCTGTATATTAAGATGTACGATACATAAAATATGCAACACACAAGAGCTAGAATAAGTTACACAATATTTAATATGATATCGGTGTACAACACATGATATGAAATAAGGGATACGACCCGAAATAAGGGATACGACCTGAAATAAGGGATACGACCTGAAATAAAGGATACAAAATAAGGGATACAAAATAAGATAAATGATATAAAGATAGAATAAGGCATAGAATTTGTATGTGACTATCTATAAAAACGCTACGACAGACTTCATATAGTATTTTAGATGGGATTATATACAAAAATACTACAGAATGTTACATTTTTATACTATTAAAAGTTTCATGACTATTTTATATGATTATAGACATACAAAATGCCACGAAACACGGAGTATTCCTTGTTGATGGTCATCTAACAAAATACAAAATTGTTTTGCGCGTTATTATCCCCCGACATAAAACTAACGCAAAACACGTAATTATATTTTCTGTGCGATAACACCTCAAACGGCTACAAAATGTGGGCCGGACGGTTCCGGTCGCGCGGTAAACGGCCGGGTGACGTTTCTGGGTGACTCTCTCTCATTTCACCCTTTCCATGTTATTTCTGCTCCGTTCCTCCCCCCAGGCCCGCTGGCCAACGCCGCAGCCCCCACCAGCACCCCGCAGAAGCTGATTCCCCCCCAGCCCACGGGCCGGCCCTCGCCGGCTCCCCCGGCCGTGCCGCCGGCCGCCTCGCCGGTGATGCCGCCGCAGACGCAGTCCCCCGGGCAGCCGGCCCAGCCCGCGCCCATGGTGCAGCTCCACCAGAAGCAGAACCGCATCACGCCCATCCAGAAACCGCGCGGGCTCGACCCGGTGGAGATCCTGCAGGAGAGGGAGTACAGGTGGGGACCGCGCCGGAGATACCGGCACCGGGGACGGACCCCGCTCCCGGGAGGCTCCGTCTCACAGAATCCTGGAATTGTTTGGGGTGGAGGAACCTCTGGAGAGCATCTGGGCCAACCCCCTGCTCCAGCAGGTCCCCCTGCCCAGGCGGGTTTGGAAGCTCTCCAGAGAAGGAGACTCCACAACCTCTCTGGGCAGCCTGGGCCAGGCTCCCACACCCTCAAGCTCAAGATGTTTCTCCTCAAGGAACCTCCTGGGTTCCAGTTGGTGCCCGTTGCCCCTTGGCCTGTTGCTGGGCACCACTGACAAGAGTCTGGCCCCATCCTCTTGCCCTTGCCCTTTAGATAGTGATGATCATTGATCAGATCCCCTCTGAGTCGAGTCTTCTCCAGCTCAGCAGCCCCAGGGCTCTCAGCCTTTCCTGGGCACAGAGATGCTCCAGGCCCCTCAGCATCTTGGCAGCCGCCACTGGACTCTCTCCAGTAGTTCCTTGTCTCTCTTGAACTAGGGAGCCCAGCACTGGACACAATACTCCAGATGTGGCCTCACTAGGGTAGAGCGGAAGGGGAGGAGAACCTCCCTTGCCCTGCTGCCCACACTCTTCTGAAGGTACCCAGGAGACCACTGGCCTTCTTGGCCACGAGGGCCCATTTCTGGCTCATGGGCAGCTTGTGACTCACCACACTCCCAGGTCCTTCTCCGCAGAGCTGCTTTCCAGCAGCTCAGCCCCTCAGCTGTACTGGTGCAGGGGGTTATTCATCTCCAGCTGCAGGTCCCTAGACCTGCCCTGTTGAACATATCCAGCTGTGGCCTGGGCATGTGCCAGGGAATCCCCAGCACCCAGCCCCAATGCTGCTCAGGTTCCTTGTCCTTGCCACACAGAAGCTCATGCTCCTCCTCAGAGCTGCCACCCCCTTGCTGTGCTCCTGGGATTTCTCAGCTATTTGGAGATGCTGGGACAGGGCAGGATAATCCCATCCCACATGGCTGGGAATCCAAGAGGCAGATGTGGGCAAACTTTTTGGCATAACTGAGACAGCTGCATGGGCCACACATCCACCACTGGCCCACCGCTCGCAGCCTTCCATGTGATGGAGAGGGCTCTGGGCAGCTGCCAGCACGTGGGTGGGTGAACTCCTCCGCTCTGCTCCCAGAGCAGGTAAAACAGGCTGGGCAGAAGCACCAAAAAGCCTCGCCAGGGTCTGAACACCAACACAAAGGAGACACCACAGCAGCAATCAGCAACCCAGCGTTTAGGGGAGAGGTACTGAACCTGCTCCCAGGAGCGCAGCGTGTTCTTCAGGCACCATTGTGCTCACACTGCTCCCTGGGCAGGGTTCCAGCTGATGCAGGAGGAACATCTCCACATCTGCAGCCAGCTCACGGTGCCATGTTGCTGCCCACGGGCAGATCAGCCCGGCTTAGACAATCACCTCTCATCAGCCTCATCGAGGAGGAGGAGTTTAGTCGATGGTGTTTTCTCATGCTCTTGGGTACTCGGGAAACAGAGACGCTCACAACTTCAGCCCAGTGACCACGGGGAGGTTTGTGTCAACATTTCCTTCTTCCAGCTAAAGTGGCAGGTCACCATTTTCTTCCTACTTGTGAAAATGTCGCTTGCCAATAACATCGTTTTCTGGTTGGGTTTGTACTCTGCTCTTGTGCTTGATGAGCATTGAAAATCTCACCTTCAGCAGTGATTTCAGGCGCTAGTGAGGGGAGAAGATGCATTTATTGCATTCTCCAGCCGTGTTAACACTGGAGAATGTAGAGCCAGGTTAGAGGTGCTGCCATCCCGAGCAATAAAACACCACCATGCATTAAATCCATCCCCATAAGACACCCATTTGCTGTCTCAAACTAAAGTAAAAACATATCCAGTTTGAGTTTTGCTGCACACAAACATTAACAATGGAGATGCAATCGCCGGAGTAACTGGCCACACGCAGGACACGTGCTGGAGCAGGGCACCCTACGGAGCATGCAGAATTTGAAATGAGCAGTAGTGAGGTCCAGCAGAAATGCTTGCCAGACCTGCTGGACCCCTTCCAAAGCCATCACTCCTTTGGAAAGGGCACAACAAGGCTCGAGTTGGGATGCGGAGCCAAAGGCTGAGCCCCGCACAGGCACGCGCTGCTCGGGCAGTCCTGCGTCAGCAGGGGCTGAGGCAGGACCAAAGCCCAAGCGTGCTGCCCCCAGGAGATCATCCGTAAGGAGAGCCTGGTCCTTGCGATGGAGAAGACAGCAGTACGAACGAGGCAGGGACACCAGGCACACCATTAACACACAACGGGCTCCTCTTATTAAGCAGGTGCTGGAGCTTGCACAGATACTTTGACACACAGAAGGTTTTCTCCTAGCCCAGCTTCGTCTCAGCCTTAATCCAGGCAAGGCACATGATTTTTACGTAAGATCTGCTCATCTTGTCGTAACCCCTCGAGCGGCCACAGTCACCCCAGCACTGAATGGCCCCATCCAGGGACAGGCAAGGCTCTGCCGGCAGGGGAGAGCGGCATCGCTTCGGCTCTCCTGGCAAAGCTAAAGCTGTGCTTAAACAAATTCTGCGTCAAATCTGCAGTTTTGAAACAAAAGCTGTCACTTATCTCAGCACAGATTCAGCGCGCCGGCACCCTCGACATTTGCTCTGCTCCTTCCTACCTCCCAATCTCAAATCCAGCCAGGATGACTCTTCCATGGGGTGGGAGAAGTTAAAAAAAAAACAAATCCAAAAACCTCCCCTGAAAACAAGTGCCCTTTCACCCCCTGAAGTTAAACACACACCAAGACAGGGACCAAGTTATATTTCATAAAATCATAGAATCGTTTTGTTTGGAAGAGACCTTTAAGCTCCTGGAGTCCAACCATTCCCCCGGCACTGCCAGGGCACCACTAACCCGTGTCCCTCAGCAGCACATCTCCACAGCTCGGAAACCCCTCCAGGGATGGGGACTCCACCACTGCCCTGCCCAGCCTGGCACAGCCCTTCACAGCCCTTGCCACAAATAAATTGTTCCTCATGTCCCACCTCAACCTCTCCTGATGCAACTTGAGGCCATTTCCTCATGCCCTACCTCTTGTTCCTTGGGAGAAGAGCCCGATTCCTTCTGGCTCCAACCTCCTTTCAGGGAGTTGTCAGGAGTGCAAGGTTATCCCCTGAGCCTCATTGTCTCCAGGCTCAACAACCTCAGGTCCCTCAGCAGCTCCTCACCAGACTTATGCTCTAGACCCTTCCCCAGCTCCATTGCCAGGCTGCTCTTCAAAAGCCAAGAGCAGCATCCTTTGGAGCTGCATCCCAAAGCAAACTAGATATTCTGGCCTTGCCTAGGAGGAGACCAAATCCCCATAAAACCTCTGAATGGAAACAGAAGTGTGTGCTGTAAAAAAGAACAAGAGAGAGAGAGAGAGAAGGAAAGAAAGAGAGGGAGGAACCTGCCTCCCCATCCAGGCACACAGACATGTCCCTGCGCAGCAGAAGCCCTTTGCACCTGCCAGACGGCCACCTCGCAGGGCGAGCAGGGCTGTCCCGGCCGTGCCCCCATGGCCATGTCCTCCTGAGTGTGGCCGCGCTCTGGCCAGGCACCCGCTCCCCCCGCCCAGCTCGCCCGCGGCAGGCAAAAGGGTTAAATCCCAGCAGCTGCTCCCCAGATGCCGGGTCTGGAATTCACATTTGTGTAATAATAAACCTCGGGGTAAGCGGTGGTGATGGGGGGGTGGTGGCTTTGTCCCCCCCCTCGCTCCCTGCTTCTAAGGGAGCAGGCGGCTGCCAAGCGGGATGGCTGGGAGGGGAGAGGGGCAGCAGCCCAGGTGCTGCAGGATCCCTTCCAACAGACTCACAGGGAGGTGAATTAGGGTCCCGCCAGGAAAGCTTGGCCATTTTTCATACCCCTTGCCCCCACCATGCTAGCAGAGGACTGGGACATCCCAGGGGGCTGGTGGATCCCGGGGGGGCCCAACCTGAGTAGGTCGTCCTGAGCGGGGCAGACCCGTAGCGTAATGTGTTTCAGGAGAGAGGGGTGAGGAGAGACAGACATAAATTTTATTTAGAGGCTTTCTCCTTAATGGCTCCCATCGCCTGGCAGGGCAGCCCACCTGCTTCCAATAGCCGCAGGAACCGCTGCTGCCCGCCGGCACAGGAGGAGAAGGGCTCTTCTGCCATCGCCTCTGCCTGGCCACAGGCATCCTGCCCAAGGTAGGAGAAGGTCTTGCCCACGCTTTGAAAGGGATCACAGAATCCCAGCGTGGAGAAGGGACCTCTGGAGATCATCTCATCCAACCCCTCTGCTCAGGCAAGTTCACATCAAACTCTGCGTTTCCCCCATTCCTGGCGTGTACATGTTTAGCCCGTCATCCCAGCTCAGCAGCCCCTCTCCTGGGTGCTCACCCCAGCCAGCACGGCTCATCCGGCGAGGACACCATGGATCTGCCAGCCTGATCCGAATAGGTCACGGACCTTGGGCAAGCCTGGAGCAGAGGCGGGCAGGAGGCTCTGAAGCCCTGCCGCCCACATAGACATCTCCGGCTTCACAGTCCCAGCTCTGACCCATGAGAAGCTCCAAGAACTATGCCGAGAGTTGGAGAGAGATCAGAGGTTTAGCTGCGAGCGGGGGCAGTGGCAGGAACAGGGTTTGGGGGGGTCCGAATTGAGCCTATCTGTTGCTCCATTTGATCTGAAACCCTATACCAGGTCATCTTCCAAGTGTGGATTTCTGCTGCTGGCCACGCTGCCTTTCTTCTCATCCCGGTGCCGTATTTCAGAGGCAGGGAGAGGGGAGGTGGCACTGAGTCAGAAAAGCCTTCTGCTGCCCAGGGCTCGCTGCTTGCTAAGAGGAGCCCACGCAAGTCCCCGTGTGATGGAGGGGTCCCAGCTCAGCTCTTGCCTGTAGACCCTTCCCAGGCCCCCCAGGAACTGGCACCTCTCTCAAGATGGTGAAGACCCAGCCTCAGATGGGAGGGAAGGGCCTCTCCCCAAGGGCTTTATTTGTCCTCAGGGGGGGTCTGCTCCCCACCCAAGCTCCCCCGGAGGATGGGCGTCAGCTGCAGTGGTGCTGGCAACGTGGGTGGGTTCACAGCTCTCCTGTGGCCCCTCTGATCTCCGGCACTCTGGAGCATCTCTGCTCCCCCCGGTAGGGCCCAGGGCTGGGGGGGGCTCATCCTGCTGCTTCTGAGCCACTCTCCAGGGCGGCCTCATCTGTTCCTGCTGCTTGGCAGCCTCGCAGGCAGCATGATCCCAGCCCACCCACCCCAAAGGAGCAGGGTGCTCAGGAAGCAGCTGGGGAGGGCGATGGGAGCGGGAGAGCCTTTGAAACATGAAGAGCTGGGGGGTATAGTGGAGGCAGTTGTTCTTTTGGTGCAGGGCTCTCCGGGAGAAGGGACATGGAAAACATCCTGCTTTCGTACCAAAGAGCCAAAGGGGACCAGGCCAGCTGGCACCTGCTTCCCTCTGGAAAAGCATCTTCCTGACAACATTTATAGGTGGTCCCAAGTCACCAAGGATGGAAAAGTACTCTCCTCCTGGGCAGCTTGTACAGCTCTGCGAGCCTTGCTTGTACAGCAGACCTCACAGCCTTCAGGAAGGGACTATTTCCAAAACCAACCCCTCTAAGGGATTTCTGTGCATCCCTATGGAAGCCCCTGGGAATTTTCCCCAGCACGTGTACAGCTAGCCTGGGAGCACAAGTCTCCACGCTCTGCCGGCCAGTGGAGGGCTCCCAGATTGTTCTTGGAAAACAGCTGGAGCCAGGGAAAGGGCAGGAGGTAGCCCACACCCAAACCCACACCTGAACCCATGCCTGAACCAGGGGTGCAGAGTTCAAGCAGCATCCGCACTCCTCCTTTCCCCGTGGTCCCGGCACAGCTGGAGAACATGCAAACCTGGAGAACATGAAAACTCGGCTTTGTTGTGCTGAGCAGGGCAAGAGGCTCATGCTTCTGCTGGGACAGAGCCCACTAAAGGTGTGAGAAGTTGGGAGGCATTGAAAGAGAAGACTGAAAATTGCAAAGCTTCATGCCGAGGCACTACACTCCCATCTGTGACCCACCCCACCACGGACAACCTCCTCATTTTCCTTCACTCGCATCCCTCCTGTTATCAGCTGGCAGCACTAGCCCACGGCACTTGGGGTGCCCCGATGCAAAGGGTTCACCTTTGCTCCCTGCTCCCCATACTGGGTTCACCGGTGGCACTGCACAGCCTCTCGCTGCTCTTCCCATCCTCTTCCCCCCAGTCTCCTCCTCCTCACCCAGGGAAGGAGCTCGGTCCCTCCCTGCCACCTCAGCCTTGCTGGGACCCAGCATGGCCACGGTGCGAGGTCTGGGCGAGGTGCCTGCACACCAGCCTGGCACAAGCCCCGCCAGGAGAGTGGGCAGCTCCAGGGAAATGCACTTTGTGGTGAGCCCCGCGGTGGTGCTGCTCTGGAATCTGCTGCTGCTTCCCCTAGGCAAAGTGGTTTCTCTAACAGAAAAAAAAAGAAGATATTAAAAAAAGGAACCCAAGCCTCAAAACTTATCTCAAAAGGCCTCGTTATGACTATTTTATTTGCTGGCTTCAGCCCAGCAGCTCGCTGGCCAAAGAGCCTTGATTTCTCCCTCCAGCTCCAGCCCCTTGGGGGGGAGCAGCCTGGCTGGGGTCCCGTGCTCCGGGTTCAGAGGAGCCCGGCTTTCCTTTGGAAAGCACCGTTAATTGACATGAGAAAATGATCCAAGCCTCTTTCTCTCTCGAGCAGCAATGGTTCTCCTCACAGGGCGTCTTGAAAAGCAGCGCTGCTTTTTGGGGACTGTGCAAATGCAGCAGTCAGAATTTCACTCCCTGGGCCAAAACTCTTCCCTGGGGCAAGGCCGTTGGCTTCAAAAGACTTGCTCCGGAGATGCCTGTGGCCGCTTCTCTTTCAGATTTGCTGTGGACCAGCTCCAGCCTATCAGCCATGTGTCCCTTTCCACTCCCTTTCCTGCTCCTGCTGGCATCCGTGTCCCCCTGGATGGGTGCAGCACCCCACTGCCCTCCCACCCTGCCTCTGAAGCAGCTCCGTGGTAACCCTCCCTAGTGAGCATCCCTGGTGAGCATTCCCAGTGAGCATCCCTGGTAAGCATCCTCATCACTTCCATGCAGCTTTCTGCCCACCACCCACCCGCTGTATACACCCCATGGATGTGCCCAGGCATCATACCGGGACAGTGAGTGGCTCACTGTAACCTCCACCTTGTGCTGGTCATTCCACCCTGGAAGTGACTGGGAAGAGCCCAGGGAAGAAGGAAACAGGGGAAAATGCCGTCTGGGAGGGTAAAACCAGCTGATGGAGGGAGGGAGGGACTCGGGGAGGCCGGGGACCCTGGACAGGGGAGGCACAGCCGGGATCCGCCTGCGGGAGGTTTCGCAAGGCAGTTGCTCATTTGTTGGCTGCTGAGATTTTGTTATTCTTAGGAACTGTCTTATCTTACTGGTGCAAAAGCAACAGAGGCATTTTACAGGAAAAAGAACTCCTCCTTCCTTTCCCCACACTGACACGATATCAGACCCTAAAAACTGTGTCAAAAGAGCATTAGATCAGCAAGACAAGCACGTGCGGTTGGAAGTGCCCCACGTTGGCTTGTCCATGAGCCCATTGCCCTGCTGCTGACGGGATGGGGTCCATGTGGGCCAGGTTCCCCCCTCCCGGGAGGGAGAGCACTGGTCAGGAAGACGTTGGCTGCCCAGAAGCGTGGCTGCCGGTCCCTGGGGCGTTTGCAGGAGCCAAGGGCTGGAACGAGCCTCCAGTGCATCCATAGCCAAGAGTGGGAGCAAGAGCTGGCTCTGCAGGGATCTGCGGCAGCGTGGCCACTGGCCCATTCCCCGTCCACCCCTCCTGGCCCATCGCCCCCTTCCCCCTGTTTCCAACCTCAATGTGTTTCTCATCAGGCATCACTTGTAATTAGGTTGGTAGCACTTCACACACTGGCAACCCGGGAGCCAGCGGTCTCAGGAGGCTCCAAAAGCTTTGCTGAGACTTCTTTGCCCAGGGGCGCTGGTTTAGCGCTGGCCCGGGCGCGTTCTGCTGAAGGCTGCTGCTACCACATCCATGCTGTGAAATCAGCGCTGCCGAGCCCCAGCTTTCCCAAGGAATCATCTCCAGACCAGGAGCAGCCCCTGGGCTGGTGGGGACTCGGGATGCTCTGGAAGCTTGGAGCTCAAGGGAACTCCAGCGGGTCCTTTGCGAGGGCAGAACCTGCGTCAGCGAGCCCCGGAGATGAGCAGAAGGCTCTGCCATTAGCGCTGCCAGCTGCTGATTTCCACCGTTTGCTTTCGTGTTTCTATAAACCACACTTAAGTGCATGCTAAATGCCGAGCGAATGAGACACGAATGGCAAATGGGGTGGAGGCCATATTGATTATTGAGGATTTATTCCCCGAGGTTCCGGAGGTTTGCCATAGACACAGATCCCTTTGCACATGGCTGTCGTTAACACTCATGAAATCAGCTATTAATACTTAATGGATAATTTAATAATTAATTAGTATTTAACAAACGGAGAGCAGAGGAGCAGCCTGTCTGCCACCAAAATGGAATAATAAAGAGAAAAAGTTTACGATGATGCCGTCCAAGGGATTTTTGTTGTTCGGTTTTCTTGGAGTGCTGCAAAACGTGCTGTGGGAGCCCATCGCCCTGGGCTCATCCCCATCCCGCCAAGGTTGCTTTGGGACCCCTCCCAGCCTGGTCAGGCTTGCACCGAAAGCGGGATGCTCCAGGTTACACCAAGCCCCCCCTCCATGGTTACCCCAGGACACACTGCCAGCCCCTCTCCTGGCCACCCCCATGAATACTTTATGATTACAAATGGATCCAGCGCTTGCTGCCGCATGCTTGCTAATTGCTTCAATTGTGTATTAAACAGGCACTAATCATTTCATAAATATTGATACTTGCAGGGTTTGCAGGCAGGGGCTGGGAGGGGTGGCTCTGAGCCACCATGCAGGGGCCACCAAGAGCCACCACCCACCGGGGACCCTTCATCCCTCCCCGCAGAGCACGGCAGCGAGGTCCCAGAGCCACATAGGGAGCTCTGGGAAATGACGGAGTCTCCCCATCCTGCATCCCATCCATGGCTCATGCTCCACCTCGGCTGGGGGCCGATGGGCAGGGGGGGTGGTGGGGAAGGTCCCCCCGGAGGGTGCGGGCACAGGCGCAGCACCAGCCCCTCTGCCACGGGACGTGGCGGCTTTGAGCCAGCCTTGGGCATTTGTAAATTAAAGGCTTATTATTAGCAGTACTTGAGATGTACATGTTCTGTCTCCCTCGGGATGTTCATTTCGTGCTGATTATCATATTTTTAAAAATGTAATGAATTTGTGGAGATAATTCAATCCCTCTGACTAGGAATGTGTCTTACTTCTGCCACAAGTGAAGATGCTGCGTGTGTGAAAATGGAAATTGCTGCGGCACTCTCCATGTCTCTTGCCCATCTTCCCCCGCTGAAGGATCCCAACATGCTTTGCCGGCTCTATCTCCTGGTTGGATCAACCAGAATCACAGAGCTTCGCAGCAACGGCGTCACCTCTGGGCTGCAACACAGAAACTCCTCAACTCAAAGCAGAAATGTAATCAGATTAATTAAGTAAGTACAATTCCAAGGCGAGAAAGTCAATTAAAGGAATCGTGTGGCAATAAGTAAATAAAAGGAGCCGGCTTTGAAGCAGGATTAGAGATAGTGAGAATCGAGAGGGACGCTTCTTGCAGAGCTTCTTCAAACGTCCTCCAAGAGCCACTTCTCTGGGCTGCCTGTGGCCAGGGATGGGCTCCAAGTGTGCCCCAAGCGCGCACCAAGTGCACGCCAAACATGGATCAAGCATGCACCCAGCGTACACGAAGTGTGCACAAAGCACACATCAAACATGCACCAAGTGTACACCAAGCATGCACTAAGCATGCACTAAATATGCACCAAGCATGCACCAAATATGCACCAAGCATGCACCAAGTGCACGCCAAGCCTGTACCAAGCATGCCCCAAGCGTGCAATAAGCATGCACCAGTTGCACCAAAGCAGCCCCAGCACCTCTCTGGGACATGTCCACCAGGACACTGATGTTCAAGGGCACAAGGGGGGCCTGTACCCACTCCCTGTGCCCCCTTTATGACCCTCCACCTCTGGGACCAAAACTTTTCTATGGCCACGTTTGTACCCACGTGTCGCGAGGTTGGCTCCCAGGCAGAGCCGCTCCTCGGTGGTGCCCGCGGTGTCTCGCTGCCCTCTGCTCACAGCTTGGGCTGCCCTTGGCTTCTCCAGCACTTCTCCTTCCCTTCCCTCCTTCCTTTCTTTCTGCCAGCGAAGACTCCCTGCCATGGGTGTCTTCCTGCACCCATAAATCTTTTTGCACGGGCTGAAATCGTGTCATTGAAGAAAGATCTTTTTTTGTGCAAATTTCAATAAATGCCACTGGAACAACGCGGTAAATGATCCTGAAAATACAAGAGCAGAAAGGAGAGAAAGAAATGGCAGCCGAGGGGGAAAGAGAGTGAAACGCCTGGATTTAAGGCTGCCAAACAATGCATTTAAATAATTCAATTTGCAAAAGTAGAGAAAAAAGGGAAGAGAAAAGAAAAGGGGAGGAAAAAACCCAGCTTGTGTAGCAACTCAATAAATAACCTTGGAGAGCGTGGGGCTGGGAATGCAGGACCGAGATAGGCCTTCTCCTGTTTGCAAGAGTCTGCATTAAAATGCCAGCCAAATATTATAATATTTGGATAGATTAAGACTGTAACTTGAGTTTTAACTCTTGAAATCCCCTCAGAGACGTGGTCATGTCGCCGTCGGGTCCCAGGTCTCTCCCATCGATGCTCTCCGCAAGGCTCCTGGGATAACTGGAGGGCTGAGAGCATCTGGGGAGCTCTGGCTCCAGCTGCTCAGGTGCCTTCACAGTGACTTGGTGGGATCCTCATTAGCTGGTGGTTACAGATGCTCCCGTAACAAGCAGCGTTACTGAATGAACAACAGCTCCTGTGGGTTTGAAACATGGTGCCCAAGGTGTGCCAGGATCTCATCACCCCTCTGACAGCGCCAGAGCAAACGCTTCCCTGTGACCTTGGCTTTTTGCACATCTCCCTCTTATTGCCCCTTAATTACCGTGGCTGGCAGCAGCTCATCACCGGGGCTGAGCGGTTGGCTTGGATTTGCAGCCGTCTCTGGGAAAGAGCCTTTCCCTCTGGCCAATACCTGGCTATAAATCCCTGTTTATGTCAATGGTGTTGGGAAAATGAATCCAAATGTTGATCACTCATGGGCTTTAACTGGTGAGCGCGGTCCTGTTGCAGCACCACCCAGGTCCTCTGGAAAGATGTCAAAGCTTCAAGTGGGAAAATAAACAAGAACATCACAAGACAGGCTGAGGGACTGGAGAGGTCCATGTCAGGTCTGCTCTGGGCTAGATCAGCATCGCCAGGGAGTTCACTGACCAGTCTTAAAACCAGTGTGCTACCTGGGGCCCGGTTTGGCATTTGTTACTCGGCTCTGCCTGCTTTGTTCCCTGTACCACCGAGTCGTGTTCTGGAGCCAATCTGGACCCTCCTCAGAGCAGCATGTCTCAATCTGAGATTAGGTTTAGATTAGATGTAAGGAAGTTCTTCACAGTGAGGGTAGTGAGCCCCTGGCGCAGGTTGCCCAGAGAGGTGGTGGCTGCCCCATCCCTGGCACCATTGAAGGTGAGGTTGGCCGGGGCTCTGAGCAACCTGCTCTAGTTGCAGATGTCCCTGCTCACTGCAGGGGGGTTGGACTAGTGGATCTTGAAAGGTCCCTCCCTTCCAACCCAAAGCATCCTGTGATTCTGTGATTTATCAACCAAACCTATGTGGTCTTGAGTTTACTCTCAAGGGAGAGGTGCTCGCTTGGTCTCCCGTTTAATCAGATTTTAATAGTATATTCTTAAATTGCTGCTTTTGCCCATGCTGGGCTCAGCCAGGCACACCAAGCGGGATAGCAAAGAGCCTGAGTGACTTTGGAATCAGCAGCTCATGAGCTGTGCCCACCCCTCGGAGTCCATCACTATAAAAACAACATCCATGGCTGCTGCAGCCTCTCCACACTGTTGTCTGCTTCATTGGCTTGCCATGATCGCGGGTGGCAAGTCCTTTTGGGTTGGTTGTTCTCTGTGGTGCGTCCAGCCCAGGGTGGGCTTGATGTCAGACTGGACATTAGGACGTGATTTGATGTCAGACTGGACATTAGGAAAAAATTTTTCATGGAAAGAGTAGTCAGATACTGGAACAGGCTGCCCAGGGAGGTGGTGGAGTCACCATCCCTGGAGGTGTTTAAGGGTCATTTAGATGTGGTGTTGGGAGACATGGTTTAGGGGAGAACTTGTAGAGTAGGGTTGATGGTTGGACTCGATGATCCCAAGAGTCTTTTCCAACCTGAACGATTCTACGATTCTATGAATATTTATTAAAACATAGATACTTGTAATAACAGAAGAAGCAGCGTGAACAAGAGGATCTGAGAGGCAGCTACACCCGGCGACACGTGTTTGGACAAAATAATCCCAAATCGTTTCTAATTACCGTATGAAAGATCATTGAATTCCTGTGTTTTGCTCAAGAGCAAGCTTAATAAGATACAAGAGCAACCAAAGAGAAGGTTGGGGGTTTTTTTTCCCTCCAAGTACAATCGTGAGCCAAGGACGTATCAGGAGCAGCGCAGGCGGTGACTAAGCCCTTGTTGAAACCCCTCTTATGGTCAGGTGTGCTCTGAATGAGGATGAGGTTTGCAGATGCTTTTTTACCAAAGCAGGGACCAGGTAGCGGAGCAGAATCCATTCCTGTCCCTCAGGGCTTGCTCTGAAGAAGTAGAATTATGGATCGGGGCGATGCGGACACACTTCAGTCTGGAAATTGATAGAGAGAAGGAAGTCGGGCTTGTGGGGATGTGGCAGAGGCGATGATTTGGGGTTTGATGAGATTTTGCTCTGCGAACAACTGAGTCACTAACTCCTTTTCACTCCCTGGTTAACACAAAGAAAGGGCAAAATTCAGCCTTGGTGCAGCTCTTGAAGTCCCTGGGGTCCCCCCCAGTATAATTTGAGTCTAGAATTTCTCTAACAATCCAGGGCTCCCAAATGCTTCAGGGTCTTTCTTTGCCTTTCTGCATAGCTCAGGAATAACCCTGCGCTCTACCAAGCCCAATATTAATCCGATTTATATCAATTTAGGACTGTGTTACTCTTCTTTCTGTCTTATTTTTGGCAAACAAATGAAATACAGCAGCTGATGTTATAAATACAAACTGTGCCAAGTCAACTTGGGGTGCTTCAGAAATCCCCAAATTACACAGAGCTGGTACATCTCGGATTGCAAGGTGCTACTTGTGACCAGCAGGGCAGGGAGGGGATCCTGCCCCTCTGCTGCGCTCTGGGGAGACCCCCCTGCAGTGCTGGGGCAGCTCTGGA
>JAVSBS010024694.1:0-13001 GCA_033124195.1 Coracias cyanogaster | reverse complement strand
TTGGCCGGGGCTCTGAGCAACCTGCTCTAGCTGCAGATGTCCCTGCTCCCTGCAGGGGGGTTGGACCAGATGAGCTTGAAAGGTCCCTTCCAGCCCAAACCATTCTATGATTTTAGGAACCTCCAGACCTGGGAAAGCCCTGAAGTGCCCACAGAGGCCCTGAGCGCCCAGGGCCAGGGAGGGAGAAGGTTCCTCCAGTTTGGACTTGGCCACTTGGACTCCTGGGTGGGACAAGCACTGACTGGTAGCTTCAAGTGGGTGCATCTCTGTGCCTGGGAGGAGGGAGGCTGGGGGGGTCCAGGCCAGCCAGAGCCATGCCCAGCCTCCTGCAGAGCGCTCCCTGAAGAGACCAAAAGGCTTTTAAACTTAGAAAAGCCACATTTTATGTGAATGCAGACGAGAGGCCTCCCTTTTCAAAGGGAGAGAACTCAAAGCAACCAGGGAACAGAAGAGAAATAAAACAAAACGCTGCTCTCCCCCTGCCCGCCACATCGGCGAGGGCAGAGCTTTGCTTCCACACTTGGATTCAATTAGCTCCATGACTTCCAGAACTGTGGAAAACTCTGCCCAAGTCCCTCTGACTGCCAGGACATCCTCTCTGCCCATGGAGGCTCCTGATCCCTGCACCCTGAGCACTTCTGAGCGCCCTGAGCATCTTGCCCCACTGCAGCATCTTGCACCTCACCTGGGCTTCTTCAAAGCATGTAAAAAAACCAGCTCATTGCCCCGGGGGCTTCAGCGTGGTGGGACAGCCATCCTAGGGCTCAGCCCAGAAGATCGTCGAATCAGAGATTCTAGAAGGGTTTTGGGTGGGAAGGGACCTTTAAATCCATCCCTGGACCACCGCAGAGTCCACAGCCTGTATGAAACCCCTGGGAAAACACACAGGGCCTCCTCTCCTCGAGCGTGGCACAGGATGGGTGCCTGCAGCCAGGCTCCATCACCCCATCTGGGCTTTGGTGGGGGAAGCGATGCTCTCGCTTGGTGACCTCGCAGGGACTAAATTCAGCTAAAACCCTCGCACAGTGTGGAGCTGATGCTCCAGGCTGCTGGAGCCCACCTCTGACCCCAGGACGCCAAGTAGAGGTTTTGCCGATGGGGTTAGCATGGCAAGGACCCGCTGCTACTTGTGTCTCACCATGTCCTTGGGAGTCTGGGGATGGACGTGTGTCCCACAGGTCCCTGCGAGCCAAGCAGCCTGACCGCAGCGGGGTTTTCCCCTAAGCAGATGCTGCGCTCGGATGTTGGTTTCAAAGGGTTGAGGAGAGCCTATTTCTGGAGAGGACAAAGGGCCGTTTCCTGATTTATTTGCGGTTGAAGTGGGTCTATGAAGTTCCTTTTTGAGGTTGATGGGGAGGGCAGAGGGATTAGCCCACAAACAGCTGTGGTGCCTTCAGTCCTAAAATACTCACTGAAAGGGGATCCTCACCCCATGGCTGAGCTCAGCCAAGAGCTTCCCCTTTATTGTTCTTTCTTAAAGCACCTGTGCTGTGAAATGTCATTTGTCTCTGTCGAGGGGATGGAGCAGTGTGATTTAGGTCCCCATGGCCGGGCAGAGAAGGGGCCCTGCACATCGCTTGATCCCCGCCGGCCACAGGTGCAGCCGCGTTTCCCGGTGTCGATCCCAAGCGGAGCTGGGCTGGCCGGGTGGTGGGAGTCCTGACATGCAGAGGAGAAGGGCAGAGCTGGAGGGTGAGCCTGGGCTCAGCCCCTTGCCCCAGCCAGCACACCCCAGGGGCCAGCTCCAGCTCCAGAAGGGCTTCACAGCAGTAGAAGTGAGGGAGAAGAGACTTCAGATGTAATGGCTGCATTATCCCCATCACACTGTCCTTCAGAAACCAGGGTCAAAGTGTGCCATCATGTCAGCCTCTACCCAAAAGGTAGTTAGTCTGGAGTTAGACTTCAGCAAATGTTTATGGGGATATTTAGGTCCCAGGTGTTAATTCCTGCCTTTTCTTCCTTCCATATTTTCTCATGGGATCCTCAAGCTCTGGAGCAGGTCCCTGTCACTGAAGGGAGAGGTATGAAAAGGGATGTGTGAGCCCTTCAGGTCCTACAGAAAGGTTCTGCACCTCCTATGCTTGAGTCCCAGAGTCATTAGTGAGGTGCCCATTCCCACAGGCACCCAAGAAGGGTCTGGTAGATCAGCAGAGGAAAACAGTGACATCCCTGTGCTTTCCATGCCGTTCGCTTTCCTCGCACTCAGGAGAGTGAGCATATACTCACTTTTCTTCCAAAAACCTCCAAGGCTTGGATTTCAGGATTAATTGCTGCTTTTCCTTCAGCAGTAGCATTAACAGGGTTTCTCATGGGGCCAGGGCATGTTACAGCCCAGCTCTCCTGAGAACATCTCTTGAACATCAAAGCCCTGATGGTTGGTCTTGCCGTTGCCTGCATCTGTGTGACCACAGCCCTGACTGGTGGGTCTGAGGCAGGGCGGGAGCAGATGGGAACTTCATGGTGAGGCTGGTCCGGGCCAGGCTGGACAGGACAAGGCTGCCTGGGTCTGCTGTAGCATCTGGCCTGCAGTTGGCAGACACAACACTCAGCAACTTTCTCTGAGCTGAGGAAAGAATAACGACGGAGTAAAAAATAGTCCTGGTCCCCTGTGAGTCTCGTTCATTAAAAGACAACAACATGTTTTATGGCTCACGCGTTCCTCTCTCGGTGGTTTCCCCAGAACGGGACTCAGCCAGATAATAAGTGAGGCTCCGCAAGCCCTCCAAAAGCATCTCCCGAGCGCCGCGCATGCGGGGCCGTAACTCAGCCTCTGTCAGCGGCTCCATCAGTCCCACCCTGGGACCACCCGAACTGCTGGTTTCCTCCACCCTCCTCTCCACTGCTGACCCTCTCCCACTGCGGCCGCAGGGAATATGAGCTCACTGATTAGAAATCAATAGGACTTCGGCTCACACCTGAGGCACAGGCGCTGCCAGATGAGAGGTTGCTCCCTACCCCGTGGCCTCCCAGCCGTGCCCGCTCAGCAGATTTCAGCAGCTCTGCCATATGTAGATGCGAGAAGGTGGCCCTGAGGAAAGGCTCCCACTTCTGAAAGGAAACCCAGAGCAGCACTGTGCTGCAGCTGGAGTTCAGCCTCCAGGGACAACATCTTTCCAAGTCTTCACCTTGGGTCTTGGTCTGCTGAGCCCCCAGCAGGGATGGGCTGGGCCATCCTCAGGGTCCTTTCTCCACACCAGCCTTCAGTCAGGCCACAGTGACCAGAGGAAATTAGTAGGAGCGGGGAAGAAGAGAGCTCTGTCATTTTGCACCCAGGGGCAGGGTCCTGTTTGTAGACCAGGAGGTGGGAATGCAGAGTCTGTTGTGGGTCTGCACCTTGGGGAGATGACAGCAACCACCAGCTGGTACAGCTCACCATGCTGGTTCTCCGCTACTCTCTTCAGAAGGGCTCCTCCCAATCTACAGCAATGCTGTCGGAAGCACAACTGAGCAGATCTGTCCTCAGCAAAGCACGTGGGTAAGGATGGCCCTTTGGAACATCTGTACAGAGTGTGCTGGGCTGTGCCTTGCTCCATGTGCCCTCGTGGCTGGGGCTGTGTCTCCGCTCTTCTTCCTGGCACAAGGGATCCGTGTTTTAGCTTCATAACTCAATGGTGGGCTCTAGCCACAAATTTTAGGCTTGAATTTCCAAATTCTACCTGTTCAAAGCCCACTGTTAATGCTGAGCTCTGTGAATATCAAAATTATTTAGATTGCCTCATGGACCACCTTATACCCCATTGCCTCCTCCTCCAGCCCTCTCCATAGTTCTGAATACTCTGGATTGGAGACCAAGGTGAAGCATCAGGGCTCAGTAACACCACCAGACCCTCCAAGGGGGTTTTACCTGCCTCTGCACGTACCAAGAAGACAGCCAACAGCTCAATCCCACTTCTCCACTCCACCTTCTAAGCACCAGCTTCATCTGTCCTGCCCAGAGATGGTACCTGCCCTTAGGATCCAGCATGGGCAGAGTCTGCCCGGTCATGGACTCCTTCTCATGGAACAGGATTTGCATTCTAGGCTAATGATGTGCCGATTGCTTTCACAATAAATCCTCCCGGAGGTCTCCCAGATGGCTGGTTGATTCCTGTGGCCTGCTTGGTGTGTAACATTATGGAGCTGCTGCAAAGCCCTCTATAAATATGTTTTTAATGTTTAGTTTGCATCTCCCTCAAGTTCAATAACCGGTCTGGGAAATCTAAAGTGCATCTTAAAAACCGAGCCACAGTAATTATTGAATATTAGATGCCATCATTGGAGTATTAACAACATGTTTCTGTATAGAAGTAGAGTTTGAACAGACAGTGTGGGGCTGCCCCACACAGATGGCATGCTGATCCCCAAGAGCGTGTCCACCTTCCTGTCACACCGCAACATTTCTGCTGCATTTCTGCTGCGTTTCTCACCAGGAGGATCCCGAAGCACTTTCCCTGTGTCCACAGTGTGGGCAGTCACTGCTTCCCCACCCACTCAGCCACATCCGTCAGCTCCAGCCCTGGGCACAGAGTCCAGGACCTCTGTGAGGTGGTCTAGGGCTCTTCCCTTGGAGACCAACATGGGAGCGCTGACCTTTCAGACTAAGCTGTGGTAGCCACAGGATGAATTTGTAAGCCCAGTGATGGAGAAGGAGAAATTTGTGCTCAAGAGGCCTCTTGGCCATGTTCTCCCCCTGCTTTACCTGGTTTGCTCACACCAGCTCCAGCCCAGCGACTACACAGGCAAATGGGACTTGCAGCTGAGCAGAGCCCTTCCAAAGCCAGCCCAACTTCTCTCGGCATTAGTGTACATGTTTTAACAATGCAGATAATAATAAACATTGGGAGAATGTGCATTAGTTCCACCGAGGGCCCTGCAAATACCCCGAATTAGTGAGTTAATCTAAGAATGGAGTATGCGATTATTATTTTGCCATTCTCAACATTTTCATTCTCTGATGGATGCACTCAAGGGAGCTGTTTGAGACTGTCTCTGTAAGACACTTTCTTAGTAATTTGACTGCAAGGTTTTGGCTTCTGTGCTCCCAAGCAATCGGAGGGGAATCAGCGCTTCCCTTGATCACGCCAAACTTTGATATCACCAGGCAGAACTGCTTCACACCTCCAAGACCTGCATGTTTTATGGTCAGAGAGGTGGAGATCACAGACCCCATCAACTGAGGAGCATGGCTAAGCAGAGAGACGCTGTGATCTCTCACCGCAGTCCCTTCAGACACTGTGAGTCACATCTCCAAGGTTTGAAAAGCAAGCAGTCACCGAGGCACTGAGAGAGCACTTGGTCTGCATGGCTCTTCCTAAGGCCAGGACCAGCAACAAGGAGCTGATCTGAGCTCAGTCATCCTGGAAAAAGAAAAAGCAAGTCACGATGTACGGAGATGCTCTTGGGGCACATCAGGGCTGGTTCCCAGCCTCCCAGCAGGTGACAAAGAGAGGCCCACGTCCTCCGGTGTGGCTACTGGAGCATGTCTAGAGAAGGGCAACAAAGCTGGGGAAGGGTCTAGAGCAGGAGTGGGGTGAGGAGCAGCTGAGGGACCTGGGGGTGTTGAGCCTGGAGGAAAGGAGGCTCCAGGGAGACCTTCCAACCCAAAGAATTTGAGTGTCCTATCATATCTTTATTCCCCAGCCCTCCCAGCCCCGAATGCCAGGGTGGGACTGGGAGCAGCCCAGCTCAGAACAAGCGCCTCTGGTCCCGAAGCTGACTGGCAGCCCACAGAGCCAGGCTGGGAAGCAGCAACTTCTGTGCTATTTCAGTTCCCAGCAAGAGCTGCAAAATTCATGAAAAATAGAAATACTTGACAGCGAGAAGCAAACCTTGCATTTCTGCAAGCTGTTTCCAGGCTGGGTTTGATGCCTGGGGCTGGCCAATTCGCTCACCCATTTCCAATCCCCTTGGAAAGCCGGGCGCGTGGCCGGAGCGGGCAGCGGGCACCGGCTGCAGCCCCGCTGGCAGGGCTGTCCCCTGCCCTTGGCCAGTGCTGTGCCGGGAGCAGGCAGCAATATCAGCGAAGGGCGTGTAATAGCAGGCTGTCGGAGCCGTTCTGCAGAGCTGTCAGGGAATCTGAGAAATCCAAGTGTAAAATCAGCATGTTTTGTGGGACAGTGGGCACAGACTGCCCATATGTTACCCACACACATCACCAGTCAGCTGGGAAATGCACACATGTTTGAGGCTTTCATTTCGCCATTTCTCCCTGTTGGACTTGTCAGAGAAATTTCGCTGCCAGCCCATATACCTTTGGAGCGACACACGGCTCAATCTCTCACAGATGGACTTCCCTCACGTCTGGGCTTTGATCAAGGAAAAAAAAAAACAGGAGGGGAGGGGGGGGATTATTACCTAGAAATGTGTCTGTGGAAGCATTTGTGCGTGCAGACACAATCCCAGTCTGGCCGTGCTCTCGTGCTGTGGCTGCGAGGGGATGCTCAGTCCTGTCCTGGGGGTACCCCGTGGTACCGGGACGCAGCATCGCTCCAGGAAGCCCTGTGTGGGATGTGCTCGCCTGGTCCATGTGGTGCAAAACAGCCCAAGTGACCGTTTTCCAAACCATCTACTCTCCCTGACCAAGCACAGACACTCAGAAACTGTCTTTTGCAGGTTTATTCCCCTCTCATCACTGCAAGGGAGGAAGCCACATCGAAAGGACTAAGGCCAGGACTTTGCCGGAAAGAGTACCTTAGAAACACTGATCTTCTCTGATGGCTTTCTGTTCAGAGGGAGCTGGAACAGCCTACTTCCTTTTTACTCCTCTCATCTTTCCATCAGGAGTTGGAGAGGATGGAAATATTCAGCACAGTGTTTTCACCGGGATCCTCGGAGCCCTCCTGAATACCTCATCTGGGCTCATCAGAGCGGCTTTGTCTGTGTGCTCTGAATTAAAGGTGGCAAGGAAAACATTTTAAATGCCAGCTGCCAGCGCTGGAGGAAAAGCGCAGCCCCCCTGCCCAAGGGAGGTGAACCCGAAATGGGGTAGCCATTGGTAGCCGGCAGGTAGAAAGGGAGATAAAGCCAAAAGGGATGGAAACATGGGCGGGTCTAAACCGTGGCACTTGGGTGCAGACTGGTTTGTTAGAACGGACAGAGTTATTGCAGGAGCTGCTTTGTTCTGTTGGTTGAAAGAAGGTCGTGAAGAGCAGACAAGCTGGTGAAGGCTGCGGGGAGGGCAGCTTGGATTTGCAGGATGGGGGCTTAGTTCACCGAGCACCGCAAAGTTTGTTTTCACTTTCCCAGGAGCCTAAGTGAAGGCTGGAGCTGGTTATTTATTAGCAACCCTTCCAAAGGTGAACCCTGCCTGGCTGCTGCCAGTCGAGTACCGGCAGCGGTGATGCCGGTGTGACACCCACATCACGAAGGCAGCCCAGGGTGGGCACCCTGCACAGGGAGAGGGTCTCTCTCATCCCTGGGAGGATGCACATCTCTGAGAATCCATCAGGATTTGTGCTCCTGTGACAGGGGATGGCCACAGGGACCATCTCAGCAGAGCCAGGCAGGCTGCTGGCAGGGAGCTCTGCTCGGCCAAGCGATGCCTGTGCTGCCAGCTCAGCAGATCTGGCACCTGCTGAAGGTGAGGGCAGAGCTGGCGCATTTGAAACTTAATGAATGGAAAATCAGCTGGAAATTGGAGTTTCGAGAGGGGCCTACGTCCAGGAAAACAACAACAAAATGAGGGTAGATGAAGGTGGGAAAAAAAAAAGTCCCAACAGCTTTATTTGCCCTTTCTGAAAAAACCTCTGCTTTTCAGAAAACCTGGAAACTTTCGCCTTGCACGAGGGAGTGAAGCCTCTGATGCAGCCTTGCAGGTTGCTTTTGAGAGAGCCCCGTGGGACAGCCAGCACAGTGCTCTGCTGCTGGGCTCTCCTCTGTGCCACCACCCACAACAAGCCCCAGAATTTGGGCTAGGCTGTGGGAAAAGCAGCTGAAGCGAGATTCAGTGGAGACAGCTGAGTCAAACCATTCCTTGCATACTTATCCCATCTCCCACCTACAAACAGCTTCAGCAACTGCCCCATCACCCCTCTCCTCCACACCTCATCCCCCCCGGCAGCCAGGCAGAGCAGACTGGGCAGGGGGAGAAGACGGGAGCCAGGAAAATCCCCTTGGCACTCTGCAGAGGGCTGGGCACAGATGGCACATGTGCACCCCTAACCCCCAGAGCCGGCCCGTCCCTTGAGGGTGACCAGGACTTGTCACCCCACAGCCGCCGGCGCTGCCGGGTCCCCCCCTCGCCCGTCTCCGCCCTGACGTTCCAGCTCATTAATTTACTCCATTAGAGGCTCCAGAGGGAGACGAGGAACTTGGGTGTGATTTTTCTTCCCAGCTTTCAGTCCTTGAGCACATGTGAGAAGAAACACGCGCAGCCTCCCCCCTCGCCGCTTCCCTCATCGCCGACGTTAGGGTCTGACCTTTTTGCTTTCTGCCCCGATTTCTAAATAATGTTTAAAATTTGTCACTAGCCCCCTGTCATTCTTCAGCCGCCATCCACTTGAAAGGGATGGTTTGCAGAGCCAAAGAAAACACGGTGCGTGGGACCTCCAGAAGCCAAGGCAGACCTGCTCGCTCGACTCGCAAGCAATGTGCGCTGGAGACCATACGTCCTGGCTGACAGGAGCAGCTCCAAAAGCAGCCCTGGGAGAAAAATGTCCTGGGAAATACCCTGAAAAATTAATTCTTACATGTTGCCGCCTCCAGAATAAATGAGATAGCGTCTTCAGCTCTAATTGGGTAAACGGAAGGTCTGTTTTCCACAGGGAGCTTGGGCTCTGCATAAGGAGCCGTTAATCAGCGGGGGAGTGTGGAGCCCCAGAGCCGTGTGGGTCCCACTGGGATGTGTCCTGGCACCCCTGGAACCGGGACCCTGCACCCCATGGGCCAGCTCGGTGATGGATCACAGCCTCGTCCAGGGTGAGTTGGGAGGAGATCGAGCCCTGGACTGAAATGTGCCTCTGCAGAGAACTCCCTGGAGGGGATGGGCTGGTGGGAAAGGGGAGCTGCTGGCAGCAGCTTCAGGCTGCTCTTGCCCCGCAGTGTGATCACAGGCTGGTAATGCTCTTCTTGCCCCATTTCTTAGTCTTTAAAACAGGGATGGATTTGCATCCCTGGGACTGGCATCACCAGCAAATGGAGGTGTCGCTGTCTGAGCGTGCAAGCCACATTTTGGCGTAGTTTGCAGGTTTTCTTTATTTTTTATTTGGAGAAAGCTGTGGAGAGCCCCATGGGATGGCCGGCACAGTGCTCTGCTGCCTGGCTCTCCTCTGTCCCATCACCCAGCTTGTGTGGGCACCTCAGGGCTGCAGATGGGCTCCTTGCCCAGCATGCCACTGTGCCACCACTCCACTACCCCCTATCCCACTACTCCACTGTCCCACCAGCCCATCGTCCCTCTGCTCTACCATCCCACCGCCACCTGCCTGCCCTCCACCTGCAGCATCCACCAGCCCAGCCCAGACTCCTCACAGCCCCGGGACCATCCTCAACACACCCTCACCAACCCCTTACCCTCCCCCGGCCAAGAAGCAATAATTGGAGCCTGACATCCCATCTGGAGCTGATCAGCGCTGGCTAACTCAGAGATGTCGCTAATGGGAACCTCAGTGTTTTATTTCCAGGGGCTCCTGTCACTTCCGCCTTCCAGAAGCGATAACGGCTTTGCCGAGCGGCTGCGGGCAGCCCCAGCCATCCCTCAGCAGCAGCTCTCTGAAACCAGCTGCCACACTCCAACGCGGAGACCCCCGAGATGCGCCGAGCTCTCCCAGCCCCTCGGAATCAGCAACACAGGCTGCAAGGGGTTAACACAGCTCCTAGAGCTGTTTTCATGTTGGGCTTCACAGCCCCAATCCGCCCCTTCCTGACCCCTCTGCTGCCCCTCCTGCCCCTTCCTCCCCCTGCCAGGGACTCAAACCCACTTCTTCTGGGTGCACACGCGCACACGCGGTCCTGAAGTATCAAGGTCTTGGAGATTAAAAGGCACCATTATGGGAGTCAAACATAAATTCTCCTTTTATTAAGCAGAGTAAATGTCATCGGTGAAAAAAAGCAGAGGAGGATGGAGAGAAGAGGAGGATTTCATTCCAACTTCCCTTTACTTTCATTCCTGCTCCCAGCTCTGGCTCTGTGTGGTTGTTTATTTAAAAGTCCGGGAGGGAAAGTTCATATCATACCTGCTTCTGGTGGGGTTTTCTGCACCACAACCATAAGGAACAGCACAGACAGTGTCAGCATGGCTTGGCTGGGGGCTGGCTGCCGAAAGCCTCGGTCGCCAGCTCGGTGTGACTGGCATGGCCAAGAGGACTTGTGATGGGAGCGCGGTGCTGGGAGCAGAAGGGTGAGCCACTGCCACTGGTGCCCAGGGTGGGCACCCATGCTATCCCTCAGGGGGGTAAGGAGGTGCCACATCACCCCAAACTACTCTCCGCCAGGTCCTGGGGCTGCAGACCCCAGCAAAAGCACTTCCCTGAATTATTTAAGCATCCCCAGCTCTGCAGCAGCATTTCTGGGAGCAGGAACAGTGCTCTGGACCAGGGATGGCAGCAGGGCAGAGAGGGATCTCCTGCAGCTCTTGCCTTCTTCAGGGCATCCTAAACATGTCCTGCTGGACCAGCTGCCACAGTGGGCAGATGAAAGCCACCAGGTGAAGACTGTGGTGGCCAAATCCCTCCCAGCATCCCGAGATGGTCAGACAGCAGCAGCTCCCACACCCAGAGGAGTCCTACCTGCCAGGCTGCTGCGGGGTGGTGGGTGATGGGATGCAGGTATGGCTCTGTTGCATCATTGACATCCCAGGGCTCCAGGGAAAGAGCTTCAGTTCAAAGGCCAAACCCCTACCAGGTGAGCTGAAACATTTCCCTTAACTTGATGAGACAGAGCCAAATTTGTGTCACATACTCGCCTCGTCTAATTGCCCCAGCGCGGCAACTTCTGCAGAGCCTGGAGCCAGCACAGGGCTCCAAGACCCTCGCAGGCATGGCGTGCCTGGACAGGACGGCTCTGCAGCTCCCAACACCCCCTCATCTCTATCCATACCCATCCAGAGATGCAGGGACCTGGGACATGGACACACGCTGTGATGGCAGAGACCTGGAGCATTTGTCAAGGCCCAGCATGGGGAGACTGAGAGCTCATGGGCAACATTCTTCCTCCTTTCAGGTTTAATTCTCCTGTCAGGCACTTGTCCGAGATGGTTTTATTCACACACAGCAGCAGAGAAATGGCTGAACAAAGCGGCTCCGTTTTTTCACACTTGTTCTGTGTGTAGTTGGGAGCGTGGCTGGGTTTGGTGGAAGCGTGGCCCGGCCGTGTGCGACGTGCTGGGGCGGGCAGGGCAGAGGGAGGTGCAGGGCCACGGGGATGCTCGCCCGAGAAACCCTGCGCACGGTGGTAGCCACTTCATGCTTCAGGTGAAGTGCTCGCTTAAGTGGGCTTCACCGTATGGGGGGAGCACTCAGGACACATCTTAAACAAATAACCGCCGTGCACAGGAAATCTGCTGGAGAGCGGGTTTGCTCCACTGCCAGGTGCTTCTTCCAAAAGAGATTTTCATCCTCCTGCATTTAACTCCGGTGCCCTGTGGATTGGGAGAGGCAGATTTATTTAAGCACCGAGGCTGCTAATCACTGCGTTCCGCCGTGATGGATTTAAGGGGCAGTTGTGCTAAGCCTGGGCTCCTTGCAGCTCCTCAGCTGGGCCTGCAGGGACCCTGGCAGATGCCTCTCCCCTAAAAATCCTTCCTGAGGTAATGTAGTATAAGCCTAGAGACTAATTATCTGGCTCTGGTCATCAGAACATCTTCTTTTCACCAAGCCTTCTCCATTTCATGTCTCAGCTTTTTGCTCCAGCCCCAAGTTCAAGGTGCCTTAGATGCAGCGCTGCTTGGTACTGTGGTTCTAGCCTGTGGCTCTCCATCAAGAGAGGAACAGCCACCTCCTCTGGCGCTCCAAGCCATGCAAGCATCATGTCCCCTGGCACAGGGCTGAAGGGCAGGTTGCGGCTGCTCGCCACGGCAGCAAGTTTGTCCTTGGCCCTGCAGCCCGAGGAATCAAGGGCTCCCTCGTGCCTCTTTGCCCTTCCCGCAGCGCTCAGCCCCTCTCCCTTCTGCCCCCCCATTTCTCCCTCACACACGTACAGCTTCCTTCTGTTATCTTTGTCAGCAAAGAGAACCTGATCCGGCCCATTAGCTCAGCCCTGCTCCCCTGATGTCCCCCTGCTGCCGGGGAACATGACACTGCAGCGCCGAGCACAGATGCGAGCTCTCCGGCCTGACAAACATGTGTTGAGAAAGCATTTTTGACCAAGTTCCATATCCAGGGTGAGTGTCAGACAGTGGAGGAGGAATGAAAGGACCTCTTGGCTGGAGACGCGGGAGATAAGCAGCAACAGGAAGCCTGCGAGGGAAGAAAGATGCTAGCCCCAGAAATTTTAGAGGGGAGAGCAGCGACACAAAATAATTGCTGAAAGAATGCAGCTTGATTGCAGACAGCGGGGAGAGTCTCAAATCCTGCTCGGAATGAAAGACCGGGATGATAGCTTAAGGGGGAGAAAAGTTATCAGGCTAGAAGGAGTGATTTATTCACTGAAGGGGATTAAGAGTCCAAAAGTTAATGTGTGTAATGTAAAGCAGGACGGCCAAGGACGCCAGGAAGGGGGATGCAGGCGGGAGAGGTGCACGTGGCACCGGCCCCAGCACCGGAGGTGTCAGGGTGCTGCCAGCTGTGCCGAGCTCTCCGTCCTCAGCATCCATCACGGGGCTTCTGTGTCCCTCCTGCAGGCAGGCTGCGGAGGGGTTAGCTCATCCCGGAGGTCTGCAACCAGATATGAAACATCTCTTGCAGTCAGGAGCTGCAGGTCTGGGAGCTCACTGATGGCGGAAGGAATTTGGCTGCTGGGCAGCTTTCAGGGAATCATGGAATGTTTGGGGTGGGAAGGGACCTTTCAAGGTCATCTAGTCCAACCCCCTGCAGGGAGCAGGGACATCTGCAGCTAGAGCAGGTTGCTCAGAGCCCCGGCCAACCTCA